>OZ010789.1:311690965-311822965 GCA_963932465.1 Maratus speciosus
CAGAAATGTTAAAAGCTAAAAATACAACTTTGGTTGCACAATGAAAAAGAACAGAAGAGAAATTCCTATATCATTGAAAAATATGCACAGTTCTCTTTATTCATCGAAGATAGTGGAATGTGATAATATGACGCTTACCACCTATCAAGCCAGAAGAAAAAAAAAGTGTTTTTCTACTGAACTCATAACATTCTACTAAAAAAACTGAAGACGGTCTCAAGAAGTTGCCCGATTCAATAAAATATTACAATGCAACGAAGTATGGTGTGGATATCCATGATCAGATGTGCCGAAAATACTCCGTGAAATCGGCTTCTAGAAGATGGCCTGTACATATCTTTTTCAATATTTTGGATTATGCAGCTTTAAACACCTGGATAATTTATAAAAGTGTAACAGGCAAGTCTATCAATAGAAGAGATTTTTTATTAAATTTAGGGATGCATTCAGAATGGATCTTACGGTTTCAAAACTCCCAAAAATCTTTTCTGAGTCTTGAGAAAAAAAAAAAAACACGAAAATAAAATAGATATGAAGAGAAAAAATGTCAAGTACAGACATGCAATGGAAACAAATCTCAAGAATTTTGCGCACCATGTTTCAAAGTTGTGTGCAGAAAATGTACTGGAAAAATTGCTATTTCTTTGTTACAACTGAATTAATTCTTAATACGTGTGCACAATTTGGAGTATTATAAGCATTAAATAGAATTGAAACAGAATGCTTAACATATTAACCATTCAGCTACACTTATAATGAAATAACGGAAACAATAGAACAAATTTCTCATTTATAGATTTAGAGAAAACTTCATTCGGCGAATAAGTTAGATAAAAAAAATATATGTATATATATATTATTTTAAAAATTGTGTTTTATTTTAGTTAACATTAGTTTTAATTTGTTAAAATATTAATTTTAAATCGATTTTTATATCAAATTAATGATTTTTTTGAGTAGTTGTAGTATGATCCAATTAATCGCCATGTAGGCGTTACATATACAGTACTTCTAAAATTCAATAAATTATAGAGTAATATTAAATATAAATTATGAAATACTCGGAAATTACATATTTTGCCAATGTATGGCATTTAAAATTATTTTAGCGTTGTTATTTCAGTATTTTCATCGAAGGGTCAAAATGACCCCTTCCCGCCGTTCCAGTAGGTAAGATTTTCGCGCCGTTCTAGTGTTAAAGTAAATTTTGAATTTTTCCGTTTAACACTTAACCAAAGATTGTCAAGTTTATCCTGTACGGATTATTGCTCATCAACAAAATTATCTACATCTTCTTCTTTACATTGAGAAAAAATTGCATTAAAAATTGCATGTAATTCTTCCTTTAATTTTTCGATTTTATTTTCGAATAAAGCAAGCTGCTAGAATCAGCATCATCTATCGAACTAATAATATTATTTTCTAGTTTAGTGACAGTAGCTTTTAAAACTAGTTTTCTAACTAAAATGTCTTTAAATTCTGCCATAATGAGATAATATTAACAAAAAGGACTCACCAAATAGTATTGATGTTTAAATGACGCAGCTTCTTTATTTATTTTCACATCACAACTTCGGAATGATAACATGATTACTCTTGAAAACGAAACGCATCTTAAGTTCGTTCTATCACTCAATTAACAAAAAGAAAAAAATATCAAATCTCCGGTTCGACAGACCAAAAAATATGATAGCGCGCAAGTTGAAATTAAATAAACACGAACTCGTCATTAACTCAAAAATACATTAAATAAACAAAAAGTGAACTGCATCACCCTTTTAATTTAAAACCCTCTTGGTTTCACAACTCTCTCAGAATAGAATAATTACATGTCAACAAAAAGAACGTTGGCATTTTTTAGAAATTAAACTATCACAAAAATGTTCGCACTGAGCCTTGGCAGACGATAAATGAATTTCGAACATATATATATATATATGTATATGAAGTTTGGTTCAATTCTATGCATAACTTTACACACATTTGGATTATACAAAGAAGACATACGGACAGACAGACAGTTTTCCATTACATGTTTATCCGGAACAATGACCCTTAAAACATGTAAATTCGTCAAAAACCGTAAGTCGAAAGAAATTTCGATTACATTACAATCTTCTGTTATAGATTAAAAAAATATAAAGTAGACATGCTGGAGATTGCTATGAGAGAGGGAAAAGCGAAACGCTTAGCTTTCATTTAAAGGTAATATGTATTCGTAGGAAATTACAGAATATGTGATATCGTAATAGGGATGCTTATAGAATAAACCATGTTCTGTATCATTGTAACACAGATACACACTAATTTAATACTTTTTTGGGAGACATTGAATACAATTACCGCTCACTGTGATTGGAAAATGAGGGTGTGTCCATTCATTGGCGTACATTTATTTGTGGCCGCTCATTAATCCTTGGAAGTCACATCTCCAGCCTCCTGATACAATCATCCTCTTGAAACTCTCCACCCTTGCTATAAATCTGAGAGGAAAGATACCTGTCACTTAATCAGATTTATTCGACGGCCCAGTTGACGGCATTTCTAAGATAATATGTTTTTTATAAGAAAAATATTAAACATATCAATAGAATTATATAATTACTATTAAATTCTATAGACAGAATGCACAGTCCTTTGCATCATCTTGCAAAAATAAAATGCTTGTGTTACATTCCGTTTTAGTTATAAGTTCGTAAAGTTTGAATTTCGGTCGGTCCTCGATCCTATTAAAAACACACAAGGATGAATTAAGAATGTTGATTCTACACACTAATTAAAAAATAAAAATAAGCGAAATCTACTGTCTGACTTTTTTATTATGATCCTGTATATTTTCATAATAAAACTTCTGTATAAATAAATTTTGCTACACATTTCTACATTTTATTCAAATAACGATTGGGTTATTAAAATAGCATTTGTCTTTTATTTTATAGTTTAACCTATCACAATCATATTTCAAAATATCTATAAATATTAAATCACTTAAAAGCAACGTTTAAACACACAATAAAATAAGTTAATTTGAACAGACGTATACGTTTCGTGAGTTCCAGGACTCGCATCCTCACTGTATAAAAACTATAAAAACAATATCCCCCCAACGACATGTACGGTGAAAATCCAAATGTCAAAACACAATACCAAAAGACTATCTCTAAGAAAATATTTTTTATAAGAAAAATATTAAACCTATCAATATAATTATATAATTACTATTAAATTCTATACATAGAAAGAATGCACAGTCCTTTGCATGAGTTCAATTTTGACTCAGCTACCATTATCAAGAAATGCATTACTCCTCTGGATTTAGAATCTTTTCAAACTGTTCATATCCACAGATTTAAACATTCCTTGGTTATTTTTTATTTATTTAAGCTATGAGGTATTCGCTACGGCTTTTGCCGGCATGACCTCAAATGATAAAAAAAATGGCGTTATTTCCTTGGGACAACCACAGATTCCTCCTTTGTTAATGATTTGTCTAGTGTACCATGCATCTCAACTTTCTGGGCGGATTTCTTGGGTCACGGCACTTCACTTCTGCTTTAATTTCATTGGCTGTTGAAACTTGATGGTCTGTTGGTATTGTGTTTTGACATTTGGGTATTCACCGTACATGTTGTTGGGGGGATATTGTTTTTCTAGTTTTTATACACTGAGGATGTGAGTCCTGAATCTCACGAAACGTATACGTCTGTTCAAAATAACTTATTTTATTGTGTGTTTAAACGTTGTTTTTAAGTAACTTATATTTCCACACAACTTTTGTACTTACTATCCATAAATATTATCCATCTGGCTTCAAAAGAGACAACGAATATACAGACAACGAATTTAATAAATAAGAAGCTCTTCAATTCCTACAAAAACCGGACATTTTGTTTTCATCAAAGAACTAAAGGAGACTATTGTACTTGAATGCAAAAGATATGTTTTTCCGTGAAAGGAAAATGTGACTATGCATTTTTATCCGTCTATTCAGTATTATGAACAAACTCCTAGTAAATGGATATTCCCTGAATTTTAATGTGCCGAGGTATGCATGGGAATGAAATGAAATAGCATTTGAAAAATAATGTTTTTAAATAAACATATTATAAAAAAACATATATTTTTAATTTATCAAAAGGTATGATGTTTTTTATAGTTGTACAAAATGAAACTTCGATATTTCTTTAATGGCTATGAGTTCAAAATTATTAAAGCATTTAAACTTATGAAAAGATCTCATTGAAAAAGAAATAAAAACCCTCAAATCAAAGATCACTTTCAAAGATTAAATATCATGTGATTTGTTTTGCGTGTGTGTGCAGTTTAATATTGAAATGTAAAATTTTACATCGTAGCTCTGGTGACAGATTAATTCAGTATAATATCTACGATGAATACATTGAGTTGTTCAATGAACCTATCGTGAAGAAAAATATTTACAAATATAATTTAACATGATATTTAGTAAAAAATAAGAATAAACTGTTGTTACTGAGTATAACTTACTGTTGCTATAGAAATCAATTAGATGTGGAACGGAACAGTTTCATTTTAATGTAAATAAAACATTCTATCGAGAAATATATATACATTTAATGCTTTTCTGATTACTCTCCCTGGACGAATAGCCGATTAATTTTCGAAGCAGACTATTTGTGTTTGCTTTTAGATAGATCTTTTATAACTTATACTGCAACATGTTTCATTCTGAGTATTTTCCTTCGGGTTAATCTTTGATTAAATAAATCTTCTTTAGGGCCCAACATGCTTAAATAAGGAGATATGAATAATGATCGTAAGCAGATTACATCTTTTAAATTAGTATTCTTGCTATATAGAATATTAGCCATAAATGTATTTTTAAAATATTAATTATGTTGACTAATATAAAAACAAATTAATATAAGAACATATTTTATAAAATGTTATTGTGTATGTCAGCGTACATCCATTAGTGTCAGGAGAAACTTTGTTCTTTCTAGATAGTTTCCATAACAAAAATTTATGAATTATAGCTATTGCATCTGTCCTGAGGAAAGCAATTCCATAAAATTTCATTACATAATCTCAGATCATGATAACGAGATTTCAAAAACTCCCTCCGTTCAAACGTTGATTTAAATATACAGGGTGTTGCCAAATTCGATCAACAAATTAAGATGAGTGATAGTAGGCATCAAGAGGATGAAAATTTACCTTAGAATATAGAACCACAAACCACGTTTAGCCGGTGAAAATCGCAAAAAAAATACGTGGAGAGAATAGTGAGCCTGACGAATGGAGTGACCAAATAAAAGCGAGGAGCGCTGCGGTCGAGAGGAAGAAATTTTCTGTTATGCAAATTTCTCATGCGTATGGGGAAAATAAAAGCAGCGAGCAAGTATTCATAATTGTGCACTGCAAACTTCGCGGGTGTTAAACTTCAATCGTGAAACAGCATGTAAGATTACACGAATCAGGAATATGCGGATATCTATCTAATTTACTACCGGACAGGTGGTAATGTACATCTGGTACATAGGACGTCCCAAGCATATCCCATGTGCCGAGGAGGCGCTGCACGCACCATACCACCTTCAGCAACAATGATCGACGGCTACGGGAGATGGATCCTTCTATATAACGAGGTGTATTGCAGGTCAAGAACACAGTGCGCACACTTGAAAAACAAAAAACCGAGTATTGCAAAGGTTTGCTGTTTCCCTGTCAACCTTTACATTATGGGTTACAGCTAATCTGAGAATTGAGCACAAAATGGTGTGGAAGTTTCTTTGTGCAGAAACATGCATTACCGTTATGGGCATAAGAGCTCCTGAGCTATGCCAATTACCCAATTTGGGTAGAGATCGTACGCTGGATGCCACAGAGAATGATTCAGAGTTCTCGGACGTGCAACAGAAGTTCGTTATTAACATCTAGGCAGGAATTCTCGGAGATCATGTGTTGGGGCCGTATATTCCGACCGAACGTGTCAATAGAGCAATTTACCTTGTTTACCTACAGTACGTCCTCCCTGATTTGATGCAGGGAATATTGGGTATTGTGCGCAAGAACATATGGACCATGCATAATGGTTCACCAGCACATTTTGCGATTGCGGTGCGTAACCATCTCGATGTTATATAACACGGGGAATGGATTCGACGCGGCTGGCCTATTGCTTAGTCTCCATGCTCCGTGGACCGTAATCCCTTAGATTTCTTCTTCTGGTGTCAAGGGAAACCGGTTCTTTATTAGCCGCCTGTGGATAAACTGAAGGATGTGTTAGCACTTGAAATTTTCAAAAGATAGAAGAGCGAGTAACTATCGTTTAAATATCTATCGTCGTTTATCATAGTATATCATAGTTTACCCCGAACCCCTGACACCATAGTCCTTGTTGCACGAGACATAAGTAACGTCTTTTAAACCAAACTAGCAATAAAAAATAGCTTTAATATTTTCACATGCAATTTGTTTATTTGTTCCAATTAAAGTAACAAATATTTTACTTCAAATGAAATATGGTGAAAAGCTTGATAAGTATTTTATGTTATAGAAAAGCTTATCATTAAACTCGAAAAATCTAAAATTGTATAGCTTCTGAGATTTTACTGCGTACGCAATACTGATGTATTTATACATATACTCGTACTCATAGTCCGAACTTTGTAGTCGCATTCAGTACCAAGTCCAGCTGACATTTTTTGTTTACTTTTATATAAAAACTTATCTCTAGATATAAATGAATAAATAAAAGTGCCAATATAGTATTTTATTCATAGAATGCCATGTAAAACTGGTAAAAACATTTCCAAATTTCAATTCATGTTGTGACATATATTTAATCACAAAGAGAAAGCATCAGGCATCAAAATTTATCTATTCATTTATTATCCTTTCGCAGATATTATGGATGCCATTGATAAACCATTAGTGACACTAAAAAGGAAATCAGCGCATCATAAGCTCAGAAAATCATTTAGAAATATGTCAAACTTCTTCATCTTTCCGAAAAAATGACGTGTTTAAATCCATGTCCAAAGATATACGAACAATGTTTTGCTCTTATGACAAAAAGAATCCCTATTCATTAAAGGTTAAAAGCAACAGTTAGCCTTGCCACAGATAATAAATAATCCGCTCTTGATGTTAGTGGAATGTCTATATCCTTATAAAGATATTTCTTCCATTATATAATTTTCTATATAATTGAAAATACGCATTTTGTAATGCATAAACAAACTTTAATATGATATGAAATGACATTAACAATGATCTCTTTTAATTAACTTTATAAAGTTAATAAATAAATTTTATTCATCTCGAGATAGCATGCATAAAAATAACTTTGTAAGTTAAAAAATATTTATTGAGATTTTAGATACATAATATTTATCATGATGTCTAAAATAATCAAATTCTAAGAAAATTGTAGTTTAACAGTTTATCCAAACTCATTGCTTTGTAAATCTTATTTATCTTCAAATATTACAGAAAAATTAAATGTTTGATTTTTAATTTTTATTTATAGTTATCCCTGATCTTATATATTATACGGATATTTAATTTCAACCCTCTATCATACGCAATTTTGTTTAAATTCGTTCAATTGCATCTTACGTATGATATAAATATTTCAAAATTGAAAAATCAAATGGCAGCCAATTTTTAAGTAATTTCATAAATCCATATTTTTCATTTTTATATAAAGATATCTCTGTACTTATATCATATACGGATATTTAATTTCAACTTTGATTCATACGAAATTTTATTTAAATTCATTCAATTAAACAAAGTGCATCTTACGTTCATATAAATATTTAAAAATAGAAAACTGAAATGGCAGCCAATTTTTAAATAACTTCATAAACCCATACAAGTAAATGTGTATAGTAAAAAATATTAACAAACTTTTTCAAGATAAACCGCATAGAAATACATTTCTGTATAAAGACGCACATTCGCAATGTAGACTGTCATTCTTTTTTTTTCTTTTTTTCTTTGGCAGTTTCTAAAAATATTTTTTGCACTTTTCACACTTCACTTCTATCACAAAAGGTGATTTTATTTTTCAAAAAAGAAAATAGTAACATTTTCTTTTGCGCATTCAGAGAAAACACTTACTTACGAACAATAAAGGAGTATATTTTACAGGGTTAAAAATCTTATGTTTACATCCCCCTCCCGTTTATAATTCATACAATTTCAATTCTAAGAGTAAACTTTTTTTATGATGATTTGAAAGAACAGTTGAGTACTAAGGGATACATATGTTAAACAGTATTTCTGTTTAGTGTTTTAAAGAAAAATTATAAATACCGTAAAAATTCTGGCAGAGATTGGAAAAGAGTGTGAAATATGTTTCAGGAATTTAAAATTAGCTATACTTATATTTACGTAGAAAATATTCAAACGTTTAAACGCGTTATTAAAAATAATTCAAGTATTTAAAAAATGATTATTTTTTAAATTTCGCTATTTTTTTTATTTTGTAAAAAACGTTTGCAATTAGTATATACTTACTACCAATAATATTAAAAATTTTCTCTATGAAATATCGTATTCTAAAACAAAAATTAAATTCCGACTCCTTGAACCTTGTACAAAATTTTATATGCAGTTTTGTTGCATTTTTTAATGCAGTGCTCAGCAAAAGTTTAGACAATGATCTATTATGCCTCTGTACTGAGAAGTATCTAACGAATTGTTGTAACTCAACTGTCATATATTACTGGGGACTTATATTTAATACAAAAAAAAATTAATTTATGCACTTTACATAATATATAATGACAAAAAACAAACATTTAACATTGTGGCAAATGTATAGAAAATCTGTCCGTTAACAGAAAAATATCCATAAATTAAAATCGAATTGAACCTACATTGTCTGCTATTAAAGCAAAAATGTGACTTTCCATCGAAGAAATTAAATCCTGCATCACTTGGGAGTTTATTTCATACCAACACGTTCAACAGCAGATCGAAGTTCATTTACAGAGGAGTATTGTCAAAAAATTGCATAAACCATATGAGAAATGATGCCACAAAAGTTTTCTATTGATTTTAGATCAGGGCTACACGCGGGCCAGTGGAGAACAGTAATATTTTGATAGTTAAACCAATATTTTGATTTGTATGCAACATGAATGGACGCATTCTCTTGCTCAAATACACACTTTGAAGAGCTAAAAGGTCCCCAAATGGCTGTAAATTTTTTTCTAATGTATGAATGTAGTCTTGCGCTGCTTGACGACCATTGAGAAACTCCAGAGATACTTTAGAATTAAAGCAAATCAATTATTAATTAGGCACAAATCATTAACACTTTCAAGGGTGGTGTCCTTAAAAAGGACATCTAATTTTAATTCCAAAACTGACAGACGGCACCAAGGATATTTAAGTAAAATTTTCCTTTTATAATGACCGTGAAAATAAGCAAGTTTGTATTTTCTAATAAATTCGTTTATAAATTCTGGTTTCAGCCCATTATGTCATCAGTTTTATAAACAGAATTACTCCGCGATGGAAAGGGGTCAATGCGCTGTGAAATTTCAAGGCTGGTTGTTTTATCATTTTCATGTAAACTAATATACATCTTTCTTTAATTCATCTACGAAAGTATCTGTTGACACAGCTGACTCACTTTTAATGCGATTAGCAGTCATCATTTGTCTAGATGCCAGTTTATGGATCCTTCTATAATATCGTTTTCTGGCCACACGAGTCATTCCAGAACTATGTTTTGCGTTGAAAGACTCATCCTTAGACAGAACTTAATAGACAGACTTCTTTGGACGATTCAAAGTAGCTGAAATATCTGCAACAGTCTTCCCTTTCGATTTCAGCTTCCATGCTTTAATTACTTAATTTGCCTGAAAATCTCTAGCTCGCGGCATCTTCAGTAACCGATACTATCGCGAGGTGCACTTAAATACTTCATGCAAGTGTCAACATAAGATTGAAATTTGTGTTTTTCCGTGAACAGTTGCCAGAAAATCACGAAAGTGTCTAAATTTTTGCAATATGCAAATTTCACTTTTTCAGTTAAATTAAATAATATCCTGCATTAAAACCGTTATTTCTGTCTAAAACGTTTGAAATATATTTAAAAATTAGTACAGCCATTTGCATAACCCAAGTGTTCGTATTCTTTATTTAAAGGTTAAAAATCATCAGTGTCTAAACTTTTGATGAGGACTGTAATATTAAATATAAGCAAATCGAGTAGCAGATTCTATTTCTAACAGTGGCTGAACAGCATTTGTATTTGAGGGGCTTCCGATATGTCTACAACTTTACGCCTAGTCTATTGATGATTGTCTTAAAATGAATGAGCCATTGGGATATAAAGTCTAACTGTAGTAAAATACTACTATAAAAAATTATTAAAAATAAAAGTATAAAAATGAAAAATTACTTTAAAGAAAAGTGGTATTATAAAATTAAAATAGTAAGAAACCTTACTGGTTTAGAATATTTTTTTGCAAAGCAATTATAATTTATAAATAGAATTTTGTAAAGTTTCTGGTACAAATGTAATTAACCCTAATTTCTAATTTAAGGAATTACAAATATTCTTAAATAATATAAGCAATTATAATATCTAAGGAATATATTTCAAATATTAAAAAAGTGCTTTCCTGTGTCAAGAACAAATAGACAATATGGTTGATAAGTTTTACTGTTATTTTAGTTTTTTTAGTTTTCTTTTCATTCAATTCAAAACAGAAAAAAAATAATTTGTACAGGTATTCTTTTTGTTCTACCAATTTTTTGTAAATGTATCTTTGTAAAATTTGTGTAAACATGAAAACAACAATCAAAGACACAAAAATTAGTAAAAATAAATATAGAATTTATTTTAGGTTTAAAAAGGCTCTGATATATTTTCTCTTAAATATAAAAAGTGTCACTTTAATGTTTGAGCTAGCAGCATTAAATTATCATATAAATTTAACAGCACTAGATTATCATGACTTTGAAAAAGTACAGTAAAATAATCAATAAGATAGTACAATGTCAAAAAGGATGCCATAATTAAAGTGTAATTTGAAATTATTTAAATTTTATTCAGATTTTAGACACATTTGAAGACTGCATAAAATAAAGGAAAATTTTTATCTTCTACAGCATGATTAATAACTTGGGATGTAACACGGACTCCCGAGTTACAGAAGATGTACGAAAACTTTTTTGTTCTAACTCTAATAGATTTTTCATATTTAATATTTTTTTATTGCCCATTAAAAACACCAAAAATATTTTTATATCAAAAATATCGATAATGTATACAAATAAATCTTTGAAATTTATTAAAAGCGATATTTCCGTACTTGTCATTTCAGAAGTTTAAGTTTGTAGTCCGTTCGCATGCCTGCTAAATTTGTGTTTTCATTTATATTACATTATTTATTTTATTTATTTCTTTATGAAGTTTCAAATCCATTCTGTAATATTATCTGGAAATAAATGCTGAATCATTTATATTGTTTTAACTGCAAACGGATTTACTCGGACTGAACGCGACAGAAAAACACTTAAAAATAATTCATGCTTGAAAATTATTTTTAAAACCATCAATAATTTTTAAACTGAAATAGAGTTTTTAAAGTAAAAAATTAAATTGTTCGATTGCATACATGTTAAAATTGTATTTTAATTTATTTTGTTGTACTTATTTATTAATTGATGAAGTTTCAATAACATTATTGAAATTTAGCGGTGAAATTTAGCGGTTGAACAACTTATGTTGTTTAAATGCAAATGAGTCATTATTCTTTCATAAAAGAGTCTGCAAGCAATGGAAATAGATTAAAAACATTCATGCTTGAAAATTATAACAGGCACAATAACTGAATACATTGAGATGCAGTTATCTAACAAATTGCATTTGAAAGAAAATTTTTCCCTATATGACGGTATAAAAATTAAAAATATGTAATGCACTACATAGTGTGCTAAAAGTTAACTAACTAAAGGCACTTACTAACTAAACTTACTAATAACTAACTTATCTTACTAAAGAAATAACACACTTGGAAAGTCCACTTCAGAAACTTCCGGCAATAGACGGAATAGCACTCGAAATTTTCTTACAGTCCTCCACATTATTGCAGATATGTATACACGAGTTACGTTAAACTAAATTTAATTCAGAAATAAAATATATAACATAACTGAAAACCTTCTTTTAGAAATTACCATTCATGCACGGCAAGGAATCCAAATCTTTCGCAACCCTGTATATGAATTCATTGATATTCTACAAATATCTTTATGTATACTTAATATAATTTAGTCAAAAATATATAGCTCTTTTAAAAACAATTTTAATCAATTCAAGCTTCTAAACGGAATTAGTACAATGTGTTTGTAGCTTTTATATATAATCTATAGAAATGGAATAAACCACACAGGCTGTAAAAATTTTGTTAAACTTATAAACGTACACCACAACTGAAAATAAACTTCTAGTATTTGCCGCTAATAGACAGTACTGTAACCAGTGGCGTAGCCGAGGAGGGGGTCCAAATGCTCTGATATCAGTAATATAGTAACGTTTACTTCGCCTTGATTAATAGCAGAAAATTCTCCGATTAGATAAAGCGAACAGAACTTTACAAAATTAGTTGTATCCAGAGCGTTTGGAACCCCCCGCCCCCCTCCACACACACACACACACTAGCTACGCCACTGACTGTAACAGAAATATTTTGAGTGTCCTTGTAAATGGGCGATAAATGTTATACACGTTATATTTTACAGTAAGTATGTTGTAATGCGCCTCAATAATATATATGATCTTCATTATATTTGAAAAAAAGTGTAACATTATTAAAATACGCTACAAACAATTTTTGTCCTGTACGCCATTATGTAACTAAATTATAATGAATGTTTAATCTTCTGTACTCTATATTCTACAGAAAGCATATTTTCGTGCGTCACAGAAAGGTATATTAATTTCATTATGTTGGAAATAATGTAACACCATTAAACTCACTCGTGAATAATTTTTTCCTGTAAGAACAATATGTAACAGGATTCTTAACGTATAATAAATACCACATACTCTATTTCAGTAGCCGACATGTACATTATAACTTTGTAGAATATATAGATTACATCGTAATCGATGTATATTTAGAAGAGTTAAAGCACAGCAGACGGAAGACGCAAACTGTAGTCTACAGTCTTTTCAAGAATGTCAGAAAGTGTTTAAAAAACCGAAAAATCATGCATCAACCGTAAATTTTTAACCATTTTCAATCATAAAAGTTTGTTTTAAAAATCGTTTTTTCAAATAATTAAATGAGGTAGTTAAGCAATTAAAAATATATATATTTTTTTTCTAATCGGATTACTAGTTTTTCCAAATTTTAGGGCCACCTTGAAAGAAACTTTTTTCTAATTTATAAAAAAAATATATCTTTTTATATTGAAAATATTTTTCACGTTTAGTTAATGATGCATATTTGCTCAGGAAATCACTTCTGAAAGTGAATTAAGCGATAGAAGTGAGATCGTGATCAGCTACACATATATAAACTTGCTTTATGTTTACCAGATTATGTCAAGGAAATTATAAATGAGATCAAAAGAAAAACTCTTACATAGTCATAAATTTATAAAATATGTGAAATAAATGGATTTAAATCAAATAATATGTATTGTTGTTTAAAAGAATACACTACAGACTGTAATGTACAAAATTATTTTAAAGTAATATAAGAGTAGTAACATGCTACAAGCATTTTCAAAATACACTAAGATTAACAAACTTAGCATTTAAAACAACAGAAAAGTATATATGCGTATATATTGTACAAAAATGAGAAAAAATATGCAAAAGATATTTTTCATTGCCTGCGCAAATCTGCATAAAATGTAAATATCTAAAATTTTTCAGTTAACAAATGTTTTAAATATAATTTTAACTATTTCGTTGACATTGATTGAAGTTGATCGATCGTTGACATTGATGAGACCTCCTGGCTCATTCTAGTATAATTTGGGATTGGAAACTTGGTAACGTCCAGTATGTCATAATGTTTTAGGGTTTTAGGGGCAATTTGACAGAAAGAAAACCCAATACGGTTTTTATTGCTGTTGTGCTACATGCCTAATTTTGTGTGGTAAAGTCCACTATTATGCAGTTACTTTGTTACCAATATCGATCATAGGGTCGTTAAGAACGTTAATTAGTTATGAAAAGAATTCACGGTATTATATTTCATTTTATTTTAAGTTGTGTGGTCTATAGATTAAATACTTTGCTTGTCGTTAGCAAATGGTTATGGTGCTTATAATAATTGATTTAAACCTTGTGTCCATGTAAATATCTATACAAAAACATTTATGCCAGTTGTTATAGACTATTCTTGATGTTTTAAAATTTTATACGGTACAGTAGACATAATTGAGAATGATCTACGTTTATGATCCCGTCGAGGAGAGCATCGCCACTAGTCTTCTTAAAACATTTGTCATTTAAATATAAGGATAACTAGATATAAAAAGGATAAATAAAAAATTAAATTACTAATTTCGAATAAAAGCGCTTAGTAGAATAGGTAAACAGAATAGCAATGTTCGCAAATTAGGAAGATGAAAAAGATACATGGTAATACACGTGGTGGAATACACAAAGTGGGCAATACACGAAAAAGCATATCCCATCTGGACGATTTAATGACGAAATATCAAAAAAGCGGTGAAAGTTTCGGAGAAGAGATGAAAGAAAAAGCTAAAAATTACAGGTAAGGCTAAGAACGTTCTTATTTTTGCCACATAATTCATTTTATTTTCAATTGTGAAATGCTCTAAAGATTAAATCAAATCATTACGACGAATAGTCGACAACAATAATGTTTAAATTTGTCTCAACTGTTTCAGCTCGACACATACCAAATTGCGTTATTTGATTTTTTCTCACATGTATAAGCATTTTTATCCCAAAGCTATACATTGCCGCAAAGCAAAAGTAATCAAACACCTTCCACTAAACAAATAACTTAAAACGAATTACTATTCCAATCGAAATAAAAAATCCTTTAATAGATGAGGAAATCGTTTCTTCGGAAATTTAATTGTTTTTCAGTTATTTATCGGAAAGATCGAAAATAAAGGTTTTAAAACTTTTTTATTTTTACTTGAAGAATTTTAGCTGTGTAAAAATTACTGACATTACATCTTTGACAATGGATTGCAAGCCAATTTTATGATGAAACCATTTGTAGATTTATTACGATTAAAAAGAAATGTAGCTAATGTTTTATTTTTTGGCATTAATAAAAATATTTTGAGTATGAAACTAAAAGTGTTGAAGACTATTTCAAATAAAGGTGATTTCTTTTTTCAAACATCTGTTCAATTATAAATAACATCGAAAATAAGTAAAAAAGTACCTTCTATTAAGGTAAAATCTAATTTGAATGCGTCAGAAAATAGAATTTGTCGATTCCAATTTCCGGAAAATAGCTTAAATAGCCTTTTCGACTGTAATTAGAACATTATTACGACATTTTGAAAGCAGGAAAACATAAAATCTAGCAATTATTATTTCAGAAAACTGTTTATGCTTCTAGTATTTCCGGAACATTAAAAAAATAAAAGTAATAAAATATTTTGTATTTTTATCCAGAAGACGGTTATGTTAGAGTTAAAACTTCAAAACTTTTTGAAAACTGAATTGGTGAGAACGAATCGAGTTCTTTAATGCTGGGGGAAGAATCATTTTTATAAACACATCTTCGTGATAGTAACAGACAATTTAACAATGTCTTTAAAAGAATATTTTGTTGTCATTCTAAAGTGATCTAAAAGTCAATTATATAACTATTGGGGATTTCTAGATAAAACTTCCCTACAGCATGAACTGTTTTGTAATGTTATGAAAAAGTACGAAATTCTTGACGCAAAAACAAAACATTACGACAGTAGAATGGAAACTGAGATGGAATGTAATTACGTTAAAATTGAAAATCAACCATCAATAAAAACGGACTTAAACAACAGCTATTTCTCATGCAGTACCATTAAATACTTTACTTGGTATATTGGATCTATTATTTCAAAACAAAAAGCTTTCGTGTCCGTGCGAAGAAAAATTTGATGGGACTGACTCTCTTCAAATTTCATACCTTATTCCCGGATCCAATTTACAAATTCCTTAACCCTCCGAGCGTCTTACAAAAGGGTAAAATTGTAATGTTGTTTTCTTTGCATTATGTTTTAAATGCTAAGTAAATATGATTATTTCAACATTATAAGAAAAAACTCATTTAGAAATATGAATGTAATCCTTGAGAATATTAATCGTTCTTCAATGTATTTAAAATTCATTAAATCTATAGAATTATATTATCTTAAATATTCCTTGTATTGCTGTAAAACTTGGAGCTTAGTGAACGGAATATTACTCCCCAAACACTTAGAGGGTTAAAAACTGTAAAGCTTAAGGTTAGTTATTTTATTTTAAGTCCTTGTGCTAACATATGGAATTGCATGGATTTGGTGACGCTCCATCCGCGATTTTTACAACTACTCTCTACATCCAATCTCGGATGACTCAGTTCATGCCACTTGCAGCAAATCGGAAATAGAAGTTTTACATATAATTTTTACACGAAGTCTCGATCAGATTATTGCCTATTATCAAAATTAATTGCCAGAATTTTGAAGACCTTAAAACTGTTTTTTTTTTTTTTCATGACTGCTACTTGTATGCAGATTTGACTACGTTTGTATCCCAATATGAAAGTAAAATATTGTTATTAATCGTCATGAAAGGATACAAGGAAATACGTAAAACTTTCACTTGGAATCCATGTTGGCTAGCATCAATACCTCTGATGTAATACCTCGAGATTCAGATGCTATAGATTTACAGGACAATAAATTTTAGTGGCATGCACATAACTTTCTCTCTTAACCTTACTTGAATATCCTTTTCTATCCCTGGTGAATTGAGGACTTAATTTTAGCGTGTTATGCAGGTAGTGCACAAAATGAACGCTGAAGTCAAATGAAAATAAATGTCACAAGCAGGTTTCATATTGAAATGTGAAAGTTGTTAGCGACTTGAGTTTCAGACTCAAAACACAAGTCAACTGTTGCTTTTTATTAAACCATTATAACGTGATTATAATGCTTATCATTGTTTAATACCAGTTGTATGATTTACCCAATTTTACACTTAAATTACTTAACTTTTTTTCTATTTCTCTTTCTTCTGAAGGATTATGTATGGAAATTTTGTGGGTCTTAAATGACAATTTTTTTCTTTTATTTCTGTAGGATTATACAAGAAGATCACGTTGATATCGAAAATTTTGTAGATTGTGTTTCTTTCCACAATGAACAAAAAAAAATATTTCAACCAAAATTCGAAATATATTTAATTATTTCTAATATATCCATAAAAAATAAGATGCAGAAATATGGGATATATTATAGATTCCTTTTCATACTTTATCTATCTTCACGATATATAAAAAAGTCAATGTACTTCAACGCATTCCAGTGACATATATATTTTCTAGGATAATTTTTCTTTCATATGAAATTCTAAAAAAACCACTTGAAATAATTTATAAAAAAATGCGAAACACACAAAACAATTTATTTCATTTATTTTATTTCTTTGAATACATACAAATATATATGTGCGTGTGTTTTTACTTTATAATAATTTAATTTTATTATTTAATATTGAACATGGTTTTACTGTCATCACAGAAATTAAATAGAAATATAAAACTTCATATTTAAAACAAATTTCAAATATCTGATGAAACATTTAGTTCTTATAATCGAAACATCATAAGCAAGAAATTATTTAAAGAATGAAGTCACGAAAATTAAAAATTAAATCTTAATTAGTAATAAAGCACAAAATATACAATAAAGAAAAATTAAATCATTTTGCATTATAAAATTTAACATTAAAAACGTTATGGACAATAAATTATTGATTAAATTTCAAAAATTAGAGTATATATTAAATTTGTATTTGATAAATGCTATATTTCATGAATGTATTAATATTGTATTTCATAAATCATGTAGTATTTGATAAATGTTATAGTAACATTGTATTTTCTAAATGTTGTATTAATATTGTAATTGATAAATTCAATTATATTTTTAAATATGCATTTGATTAAAAAGATTTTCTTTCGTTTGATTTTGAAAATATATGTATTCTAACACCTTTACTGATCGACTGAAAAATGCTATGATGCAAGTGGATATTAAAGATATGTCTAAAGACTTTTCTTTTGCCTTAAAAAGTACTTATTTTTCTTTGGAAGATTTGTCATAAACAATAAAATTAATATTTGTAATAATAGGCCATATACAGGGAGGTCATAAAAAAACTTTGCCGATATATGGAACTCCAGCGGCCGGTCCGTTTAACCGATCGAGATGAGATTTCAGATATAGTTATTCAGAGGTATGAGCTCGTAATTCTGTGAACGGCATAATATTGGCTCTCACGGTTACGGTTATAGGTACAGAAATTCAAAATTTTGGAATGGCAACGCCCATTTTTTTTTCGTCGCAAAATGCTCAGCGCTTGCAAAAACCATAAATAGCGCTGGAACGGTACGTGTATCGCAATAAACGGACGCGTTATGCACGCGCAAAAAACAGCTCTGCGAAAGGCCAAAATGAAAAAAAAAAAAAAAAACACGATCGGAGCGCATGGAGCACATTTGCATATGACAGAGGCAAGACACCAATCACAGATCGCCGTTCGCCAGATAGTCAGCGCAGTAAACGGATTCTTGCCTCTGTCATACGCAAATCTCCTCCATGTGCCCGATCTTGTTTTTTTTCCGTTCACAGAGATGTTTTTTGCGCGTGCATAACGCGTCCGTTTATTGCGATACACGTACCGTTCCAGCGCTATTTAGGGTTTTCGGATGCGCTGAGCATTTTGTGACGAAAAAAATATGGGCATTGCTATTCGAAAATTTCGAGTTTCTGTACCTATAACCGCAACCGCGAGCGCCAATTTGTTGCCGTTCACAGAATCCCGAGCTCATACCTCTGAATAACTATATCTAAAATCTCATCCCGATCGGTTAAACGGACCGGCCGCTAGAGATCCATATATCGGCAAAGTTTCTTTATGACCATTCTGTATTTATGGAGAAACAAGAACTATCAAAATGTAATCTGCATACTTCGCATAAACCCTTAAGAGAATTACTCGAATTTTCTAAAGATAGATCGTCATGTATAAATTTTTATACATAAGTACATATTTTTATTTTTCCCGTATATACTCTTATAGTAGGTTTGTTGACTGGGTTGAATGACTACGGTCATCTTTTTCCGAACGAGGGCTGAACTGACCATTCTATGCGTATGAAACCGTTGTTTAAAATCTAAAAACGTATTTTAAACGAATTTGGCAACGCTTTTTAAAATTTAAGAACATTGAAGCCTTCGGAAGTAAATATGTGTTCATATAATCCACTGATTGTCTTTAATTGACTCCGAGTGTGTATGTGCATTTACAGATATTTCACTGGAGTTTGCAAATATATAGGAAGGGTTTTTATTTCTGTGACAATTTTTCAAAATTTTCAAATTAAGGTTTTTAAGAAATTTAAGATAATTTTTTCAATACTTTCACTAAGTAAAAATATAGAGACGGGCGTAAATAAAATGTAATAATTGTATTATAAAGTATTTGCATAAATTTTGATAAGTGTAATTATTTCTATACTAATGAGAAAAGCACTCTTAATGTCTTTCATAATAGCAACTTAAAAAAAAGAAAAAACATCATTAATCTATTCTTTCTCCCGATGGCAGGTAGCAGTGAGAATGTTTCCAAAATCCAAGATAAACAAATAATAGTGGAAAATCTAAATTTAAATACAAATGTCAAACTTTCTTGGCAATTTTACTTCTCGTTTAAATTGCTTTCAAAATTGTTCGCTTTGACGCGATTTAAGTAGCATTTGCAAAATTTCTTTTCTAAATTGCCAGGGAAAAAATAGATGAAATTAATAGTCTTTGTAATAAAAACGAATAATGATAATATATGTGAAGGAAAAAAATCACATTTAGGAACAGCTGAACTAATAATGACCTTTAAAGTACTTGAGATAATAAGAATAATAAATAAAAAGGGACAATAATATAGCTCTCATCAAATAATTTTTTTAAATTATTTTTCTTCTTTTGTTAAACTTTGTTTCTTCATTATTTTTTTCCAACATTTTCATAAGTAACAGATACCTGTATCTCTTTCTCACAAATCATGGACCCTTCCAACAACACTTATATACCATAAATAAACGAGACTCACCTCTTTGCATTTGTGGATCCTTATCAACATCATTACACTATGTTTTACATTGCACATTAACGTCCCACTATCACGTTAAAAAGCCACAACAGATGACACTGCCTGACTGGCCAACTTACCTGCTCGACCGTCCAGTTCTCCTGCAACGTATAGCGGATTGTATGAAATTTTTAGAAGACAACGAATTTATATTTACCAATCCCCTCCCTTTCTGAGATAGCTGAGCAAACTCATTGTTTTTAGCTCCCATTTCAGACAGAAGCCCCTGTTTTGTACATAATGTAAATATTTGTTTTATTTCCTTTTTTTTTTTGTTTATTTAGTATTTTCGTTATATGTATCAGCAAATGCATTTCACTTAAAGTTTTTCAGCTCTAAAATTCAAAAAACATGTCTTGTAATTGTTTATGCATGTATACAACATAGTGCAATTGCTGTCAATGTATGTACTGATGACACTTCTTGTGAGTTTCAGAGTCAAAAATAGCAAACTGAATTTATTTTTTCTGTATGTTATTAACTGTTTTAAAACTATTGTCATTGTTAATGTATCTTACCATATGCAGTGGATTTGAGCCTCCCCCCGGGATTGCACTTATACTCTAAAGCAAAAGCTGGGTTCCCGGGGCGGTCATCCCTGTCATCCCTGTTTGTTTATTTTATAACATTCTTCACTAATATTAGCTCTCCTCGAATAATTATTGTATTGGACCTTTAAAATCGTATTGTATCGTATGTTTAATTTTTAAATTTATAAATTGAATTCCATTTTATATTTAAATGTACTTATTATACTTTTTACGTTCTATATTTAAAGGTTTTTATTTAACACAATTGTGCCGGTATTTCATGAAAAACATTTATTTACTTAAAAATATAAAAGTTTCTAATGCTGTTGCAAAACTCAAATTGTTAACAACGAACTATTTTTTTCAAAGTTCAAATTGTTCTACTTTTTTTTAATTTTATTTGTGATAATTAGAAGATGAATTTTAGTTTAAAAAATCTATAATAACGAACGAAAATCAAAATATGTTGAAAATAACAGTCTTTGTAAAATTAACGCTGTTTTATGCTACTTTGATAAGTCAAAATTTACATATTTTATGAAAAGCATTTGATAAGATTAGCAATTATTTTCTATTGTCTTTTATAAAAATTTACCAGAAAGAAACTATTTCTAAATTGATATTATGTTATATAACAATAAATTTCTTTAAATTTTTTATTACATTTGTCTCTTCGATTTAAATAATAATAATAATAATAAAATCTAAAATTTACTAGACATTTTTATGCAGCATTTATGCTTATAATTGCTAAAAAATACTCAAACACTCATTTAATTGTTTTGAATAAATGTGTTGAGTAACTTTTCATGCATTTCATGTAACATTATAAGAATATATATATATATATATATAAACGTACAGTCGTGGAAATAAAAGTAAACACCCCCTACTAACTCCGCCACAAATTATCATAGAAGAAAGTTACTGGTACCGAACGATTTTAAATAAAGTCTACTTTTAAATGATGTATATAAAATTTGCTTAGGGGGCCATCTACATATTAAAACAAACCATAACTTCATTTTTTTCAATAGCAATACCCAATTCTGACAGCATAAATGAACTCTACACCCTTCAAATAGCCTAAAAACAAATTTTTATGCAATTCGTACCATAAGTTTCCGAGAAATTAATTATTTTAAAAAGAGTGTATTTTAAGGGCTGTATCCAAATTGAAGTTGGGTTCTCGATTGCTAACCGAGAGAGCCGCCTTCTTGATCAAGGCACCTTAAGCAGCCAATGAAGTCTGTTAGATAACAAGGCAGCAGATGAAAATTCAAAATATCTACTCACTTCAATCATAGACGGCCCCTTAAACCATCATTTTGCCGTTTTTTAAGCATAATTTGAAAACTACTTGGAAGAAAAATGTGAAATTTGGGATTTTCATAAAGCAGGACTTAATAAATCTAAATCCATAAAAAAAATTGTAGGTTGCAATTCACAATTTTTGTCGAATATCAATTTCATAATTCATAATTCATATCATAAAATTTTAAAAATTGCAAATTCAGCGTATATATGTTTGGGCACATTAGTTTTATTTCTAAACAAAAAATTAGCACATTAGGAGCATAATTTCAGAAGATATAAATAAAAATATGAAAATGTAATTTAACATTAGAAGCACTCAATTTTGAAGGTTTATAATTCAAAAACTTATCATTCAAATGACTTGAAATTTGCTGTCTAGGCATATTTTGAACCGAAGATTTGAAATATCGCGTTAAAATTGGGTATTGCCATTGAAAAAAATGAGGTTTGGGTTCGTTTTAATATGTAGATGACCCCCTAAGCAAATTTTATATACGTCATTTAAAAGTAGACTTTATTTCAAATCGTTCGGTACCAGTAACGTCCGTCTACGATAATTTGTTGAAGAGTTAGTAGGCGTGTTTACTTTTTTTTTTCCCACGACTGTACATGGTGTGTTCACAAAGTTTCAAGGCTGGTTTGAGAATGCAAAATTTATTAACCATTTTGTTACAGCGAACTAAAATTCTTCGAAATATGACCGTTGGGCATCAACACACCGCTTTCAGCGTTTTTTCCATTGTTCATAGGATCCCTGGAAGTCTTCGCGCGCAAGGCTGTTAAGGGACCTCTTCGAACCTGGAATCGTAGAGATCACTGGAAACGTATTGAATTGCTTCCCTTTCAGTCTTTCTTGATCCGGAGGAACAAAAAAAGTCGCTGGGAGCGAGTTCGGGGCTGTAGGGGTGCAGGTGGCAGGATTGCCACGTTAAACTTAGGCAAAACTTTGGCGGCTGCGAACGACGTGTGAGAGGGCGCATTTTCGTGATGAACAATCCAATCGTCTCTGATATCTGTCCGGACGCGCCGGGTCAGGTCAGTTTTACGCCGGAATGCACCACAATTTGAAGGATCGTGTCTGGCTAATCCGCCCAGTCTAATTAATAATTAGATATATTTTATTAGATATATCTATCTACATTTTATTACAAATTAGATATAAATTTTATCCTAATTATTCGTTGCAATAAAATAATATTAAAGTCTACCTATAATTTGAAGTAATAAAATGAAGACGCTCTGATGGTCACACGTGTAACAATGGTCGTATCCTCTTATAAATATGAAAGATTGCTATAGATAATTTATTCTTATTGAACTTTTTTTTGAAGTATTACTATTGCAATGTTATTGAAATTTGAACGAATGATGTATAAATTATTCATTCGTGACGAATTTTTATTCTTGATCTCAATTCTCGAAATAAGAAAGGCATAATATAAATAGAAAGTAAGGTATTTCTTCGTGCTTTAGATCACCTGATAATCAGGTGATTATTTCTATTTTGTCTTGATTATTTCCATTCAAAGTAATAAGTAATCAGAAATCAGTATGTATTGTCTCTCATTTCAAATAAATCAGTTCTAACATAGATAGCTTGCATGAATAATTGAATATCGGTTAGTCGAAATATTAATAATCGACATTCCACTGAAATATATACCGTAATTTCGGGTGTATAGCCCTCGGATCAAACAATCGTATTTCGACCCAGAATTTTTAAAAAATAAAATGTAACTATTTAGATCACGGTAAATATTGATCTTCAAATACTGAATAAAATTTCTGGGTTCAACCTGAATTGTTTGATCTGCGGGCTATACACCCGAAATTACGGTAAATTTAGCATAAATGCATACAATATAACTATTCTATGCCGTTTATATTTATTCATTTATTTAATTTTTCATATACGCATAGACTAGTGTTGACAAAGTTTTGAGGCAAATATAAAGTATTACTCTGTTACTTGATATTTTAATAACGTCGGTTATATCGCAGTTTTTTTTTTCCGTCCGCTTTTTGGAATAAAATGATGAACTACCGTATTAATAAATACACCCTAAACGTTTTCACTACGTTAAGACAAAGAAAATTAATTCCTATTGTTTCCATTCACTGCTAATTTAATTGTATTTCCAAACAAACTATGCAATAAACTTTTTTACGACAATATTACAGAAGACTTAAATCGTAAAAATGTACTAAAATTATTTTATTTTGTATTAAAACATTTCCTAACTCTTCAAGGGGATATTTTCAATTATAAGTATTTTTAAGTTCGTAAACATCTCAATACTTCTTACGGTTCTTTTGTGATTAAATTTATTTTTTTACTATTCTATAAAAATACTCATATTATTTTCTCGGAAAACATAATTAGAATTTCTTAAAATAGCTTTTTATGGGCGGAGGGTAATCACGGGATTAGAAAATTTGATTTTTATTTTAATAAATAAATTTCTTTTAAAATTGCATTATTTTCAGTGTCTTAGATTTACTCTTTTTACATTTCAAATTTATGTATGCAAAAATAAATGAATTTTTTTTTCTTTTCTCTCTGATGCTGAAAAGTAAAATTTTGGTAATAAAAAAGGAACGTATAATGGCGATAAAGTGCCGTGTATAAGAACGTTGTATTTTACGGCTCTTTTGATAGGAGATTTTTTTTTAAAATTGCTACTCATTTAAGAGACATTTAGGCTTAGTGTCGTTTAGTAAAATAGTTTTTTAAACTATGGCTTAGTTCGTAAATGGAGAAACGTGAAGTTTTACAAATTTCAATTTACATTATGTACGATTTCTTAAATTTAACGTTAATGATAACCAGTGAAAAAGATAAGAAGTATAATAAATAACAAAATATATGTTTTTTAACCTTCTTTATAATTTATTTTCTCACTCTAAAGCCATATGGAAATGAAAATATAAAATATAAAATAATAATTACGAAAACTTTTGAATTTATTATGCAAAACAAAAAGTTTTTTTTCTGAAACAATATTTATTCGTTACAGATAGCATCATGTAAGTTTATACTAATGAATAAATGGATAACACAGTAACATTTTAATGAATAGATAGATGTATTACACAAATTAAGTACGGTGAAAAACCTGTGGGAATCTTTTGAAAATTTTTACATTTAAACTTTTCAAGTCTTTCTTCCCTTTCAAAATTCATTAAACTTCCTGAATTTCTACCACTGAGAATTTTGAATTTTATGGTTTTGTATATCAGCATTCGGCAGCTAAATTTGTTTGAACCTATATACATATGTAGAAAGTCATAATTTTTTTATTTATTTTAATTTATTATATATTTATTCAGGTATTTTTTTATTTATTTTGTTAATGTGCTTTAAAGATGCCTTTCTTAAAGGTCCCTATTTAAATATTAAGATTTCTACGTAGAATAATATGGTAGTTTCCAATCATTCTTATAAACATATATTTTTAAATTCAAAGTACGATCTTTTTGTAGCGTTTAATTTTATACATATAGGCATTTAATAATCAATTATTTATTTATATTGTACATTTTCTCAGTTATACATCATCTTTTATACTTATAAATAAGACTTTATTTTATCGATCTTTTTGTATGCCGAAACAAATTGGTGACCGGTAAGTGGCTTTCTCCAACCGAGATATAAAAAAACTGTTAATAGTAAAGAATGCTGGTTTCGGACATGTGATAAAAAAGTTTCGAACGGATGCGGAAAAACTTAGCAGCTGTTTATTACATTATCTAATATATTGTTTAATATACTAGATTAAATAAAAAGAAGTAAAAGTCAGATATAAACCAGACTTTTTACAATAGTTATCTTTTTGTCAGTATTTTTATTTTTTTTCTAATGAAACATAAAGTGACTCTGATGATAATGATATTTTCCTTATATTAATGATATTTTTTGTAGTTTTTCAGAAAGTTTTGTTCATTTTGAAAATACTTAAGGCAGAATATAATAGAATAACAAAAATTAACTTATGATATTGTTTCTTTGAAACGTTTCAGAAAAGGTTTTAGGCTTGATTATATTATATAACGTTTCATTTTTTTTAACATTTTTTGTAGTTTCTAGTTTTTTTTTTTTTTCTGAAGTTTTTCTTGTCTGTCTGCTTTGATTAAGCATTATCCAAAGTAAAATTTAATTCTTTTGTTTCGTTGTTCAGTTTCTGTGTTTAATGTAATTAGTTTAGTCATCTAGTCACAATATACCACTTAACCCTCTCGCTGCGCAGTCCAAGATTTTCTCGGGGATGCATTATTTATGTCCAATTAATTCTCTTGATTATTCCTACCAGTTATTTTTTTATTTTAAATTTTGCCTTATTTAATCGGAGCATTTTCCCGATTAAATTAGACAAAAATTTTTGTTTTGAAAAACCGGTTTCAAAGGTGTACAGGCTTTTTGAAGCTATTTTGATTATATTATAACAATTACACAGCGAGAGGGTTAATAATATTGTATTATATAAGTTTTATTGAAAATTTCAGTTATTTGTTATATATAAGCACAATTCAAACTACTTTTTCAGATTACAAAGTATGACAAACAGAAGAAATGAAAAAAGTATATAAAATGAAAAATGCAAATTTAGCAAAATTAGGATCTCATTAAAATTAATACTAACCATGGATAAAATAAACTATGAAAATTCGAATTAAATTAAACTTTCAAATCTTTGGATTAAGAATAAGTTGAAACACCTTAATAATAGTGTTTATTATAGTTTTTTTTTTTTTTTTTTTTTTTTTTTTTTTTTTTTTTTTTTTTTACATATATACAATAACGCCATTTACTGCATCACTGCAATTAGAATATAAAGAGCTGATTAATGAAAACACTTTTAGTTCTGGTTCATTTTCTGTGTTCAGTGTATTTTGTTTTGTCTTCTAGTAAAAATACAGTCGTTAAGAATATTGTGTCTATAATAGTCGTTGAAAATTTTTATTTATTTGTTATGAATAATCATAATTTAATGTATAACAAATTATGAAAGCAGAAGAAATGAAAAAAAAAAGTAAGTCAAAGTATAAAACAAAAATTTAACGAAATTAGGGTCAAATTAAAAGTAATGCTTGCAAAATATATATACAGTAGAACCCCGCTAATCCGAACTAATTGGGGCCGGTACCTATTCGGATTACAAAAAGTTCGGGTTACCCAAAAGCCCGATAAAAAGCAGATTTATTACAGCCTATGTTCCAAGAAGTGTTACAAAATGTAAAATGAAGCTACAGGAAGATACTTCTTCGAAAACGGATTAAAAGCGATAGTAGTTCTGTCTCTGTACGGCAACTTATACAGAATACCACAATAAAAGATGTAATTTACTGGGTTTCGGAGACATGGGACAATCTTACACTAAATTGTTTAGTAAAGTCGTGGAAGAATTTAAGATCAAGTTGAGCTGATCCTAGCGCTATTAAACAGGGACACGAAAACAAAAGCGAAATTCTAGAGTTTATTAAATGTGTCCTAGACTGTGAAGATGCAACTTAACATACTGTAACTGAGTGGTTGTCTTGTAATACGGAAATCAATCAGTCATATACAGATGAAGAAATCATACATTTAGTTCAAAATAAGCAACAAGATGTCTCTGATATAGAAGAAACTGATGAACCAGAGAATATTCTCGTTTCCTATTCTCAAGCTACAAATGCTCTGGAAATAGAACAGCTACATATAGAGCAGAGTGAAAAAGCGACATCAACATACATTATGTTTATAAGACGTTGGCATAATACTGCTTCCTCGTTGAGAATAACATCACTTTGTCAGACAAATCTGGCGAATTTCTTTACCTTCAAAAGATCGTTAATGTAAATGTGTATGTGATGTATTAATGTAATGTGTTTTTATTAAATATAGATGCCATCCTTGAATTATTGCATTAGTTTCTTCAACGTGTACAAAATTATACACGCTGAAAAGTACTTTTTGTTTTAGTACAACATTTCAATCTTTCAGTTAATCTGTTCAAGTATAATTTTCGAAAATGACAGCGGTTCGGATTAACCGGGATTTCGGATTAGCGGAGTTCTACTGTATATACTGGCTATATATATATATATATATATATATATATATATATATATATATATATATATGTGTGTGTGTGTGTGTGTGTGTGTGTGTGTGTGATATGATTTTCTTTAATTAGAAAATAAATTTTCATTTCATTTGTGCAGACAAAGAAAATAAAAATATGCATCTATTTACAAGCAAATTGTTTCCAGATATTCGCCCAATTTAAAATGACTGAAACTATAAGTTTCTTATTCTTGTCCTATAAAAACTAAAAAAGTATGGGTATGTATTAACATAAGAAAAGCTGCATGAGAAAAAAAAAATATTCTTTAAATTGCAATTATCAATATTTATTTATAGGCATTTATAGATTACACAAGCACATTTCCTTAAATTTATTTAATCATAAATCAAAAATTATTTTGTATGATGTGAATCGAAAATATATTTTAAGAAATAAATAATTACAAAAACATATATACAATTAATCAATAATAGAAATATTTGTAATGTTTCAATAAAATTACCAGAAAGGACTTTTTTAAAAGAAAAAAATACTTACGGTACTGTCTCAAGATTATTTTACTTGAGGGATATAAAAAAGTCATAACATGAAAAACTGAAGTAACTGTTTAAGGAACTGGGTATTTTTGTAGTAAAATAATTATTTATTACTCAAAATGCGCAACTCGAGGTTTATTTTCTTTAAAGTAGGAAATAAGTAGAATGTGAACAATTTCTTTTACAGTTACAAGGAAACTTGTAAAATGTAAATATTTTTAAAACTGCATTTCGCTTTTAGTTTTGTAGCTTTTCGACCATCAAAACGAAAAAAAAAAAAATACATTGTTTGTTTAGAATCGCTCACGTTATAGAAATAATGATTTTTTAGAAATAATATACAACGAGGAATTCACGGCAGTTTTTTCAGCTTAAAAGATTCGAAATAAAACGCCGTATGGGACTTAGATAAACACACATGATTAACAAGTTCCACATACAATTCTTTATTTTTAATAAAAAATTGAATAAGAATTATGATATGAAATATTGATGTAAAGGAAACAATAACCGGATAAAAATAAACATAATATTTTATTTTACATTTACATTTACATTTACAATATTTAAAAGCAGAAACTTATATTTTCGTATTCTTGAGATGGTATAATTCAAGACACGTTTGATGTTAATTTGATGAAATAGATTTTAAAGTTATCTTTAATATCTAGTATTTTTTCATATTTTGGTTTTAGTTTGTTTTTTCAGGTTTTAATAAATCCTTTTAATTCGTTCGTTTAAATGCTCTGTGACATATAGTGTTGTCAACATTGATATATCACTTACACTATACAGTTTCTTCGCGTACTCCAATTAGGTAAATGTACCTCGCTATATAGGGTGCATAGGAATGTCCGTTTAACCTGAAAACTCTTGCGAACGGAGAGAGCTACAGCTATGTAAGTGAGGTAAAAGTATAGTAAAGCGACTATGCCCGACATAATGCAATCGACAGCAGCCCCCCTGGTGGCGAAATTTGGAAGATAGCCATTGCAAATCGAATATGAAAAGAGATAGAGCAAAATTTCCAATTAGAAAGTTTTAGAGCATCAATTAATTAGTTCGAAACGACATTTGGTTTACACGGATACGATAAATTGTCGCCGGTATACCCAAAAATGTCCCAAAACGATATACTCCATTTTGTGTATACGTTTGAAATGAATAGCCAGAAGTATGAAGAAATAGGCACAATTTATTGTATAAATACGTACTTACGTCAATACATTTTGATAACATCACACAGAAATGCAATAAAGACAAACAGTCTCACAGTGATAAAATGTTAAATGTTCAGTATATTCGAAAAGTTCGTCATTGCTCACGATACACGTTTGTATTCGTGAGAGAAATTATGCATGCACATTTTTCAGCATGGAAGGTGTCACACTTTTGCAAGCATCTTCAATACGACGACGTAGGTCCAGCAGACTTATAGGTGGAGTTGCATAAACCTGATCTTTTATGTAACCCCACAGGAAGAAATCCAATGGAGTGAGGTCCGGCGATCGTGTAGACCATTCAACACTAACACCATACCCGATAATTTGTTGTCCAAAACAATCTTTGAGAAAACGTCGCACTGCAGCTGGCTGGTGTGCAGGGGCACCGTCATGTTGAAACCACAAGTCCCGTAATGCGGAATGGGGAATATCATCTACAAAGCCAGGTACGATATTCTGTAATAGTTGGAGGTACCTCTGTCCGTTTAATGTACCTTCGTAGAACACAGGTCCCAATAAGCGATCCTTCCAAATACCTCACCATACGTTAATGGACCAGCGCAGTTGGTGTCTGGTTGATAGTCCCCACGAGGGATTTTCCAGCGCCCAGTAGTGGGCATTGTTTCGGTTTGGTACTCCAGTACGTTGAAACTGTGCCTCATCCGACCAAAGAAAGTTGGACAAAAAATCTGAGTTACCTTCAACATTATTCAACGCCCAGTTGCGCCAATAAAATCGACGCTCATTATCCCGTGGCATCAGTGCTTGCTGCAGAGTGATACGATAGGGATGTGCATGTTGATCACGCAGTATTTGCCATACTCGGCCCCGTGTTAAGCCACAAGCCATACTGATATCTCTTGTACTGCTGTGTGGATGGATTAGTGTATATGCCAAAATACTCTCTGGCGCAATACGCATACCTACACTCACTGGTCTGCCAGAACGCGGACGACTTCTAGTGCTTCCTGTCACTCTCAGACGGTGCACTACATTTGGGATGGTAAGTGCATTTGGATGTGGCCCAGCTGGAAAACGAACGGCATACTCCCGTGCAGCATGCGTCGTATTTTGTTGGCATTCGCCGTAAATAAGTACCATCTCGCAATATTCGAAAGCAGTGAAGTTCGTCATTCTCATACACTTCCAAAACTACAAGAAAACTACACTAACTTCAAACTACAAGAAAAGATTATTTTTAATACACTAAGAAATCAGGGTTCCTACGGATACCGTTATTTTCAAGGCAAAATATCAGTATTTTCTTATAAAAATAAATCAAGTTCCAACGCGTGAAATTTAGCCTTATTTCAGGAGAGATTACCTATAACAAAATAATGGTATTGAAGAATTTTTAGTTTGGCAATTCCAGGACCCGCACGCACCCTGTAAATGCACTTTTGTAGGATCTCATTCATTTAGGATCATTCAGAATTCCAGTCACTTTGTCACTCTCAAAAAAAGACACGTATTAAGATTGTCACAACGATTGTCACGACAAAGATTGTCACGACAACGATTAAGATTGTCACAACACAGAAAATAAAAGTTTTAGAATAATAGCGCTTGCGAATTCGGATTAAAATTATCGTTTGCCATCAATAAGCTCATGCTATGAGATTAGGCTATTTGTATTAAGCGAGTGCCAACACCTTTTAACGCATTAAAGCCGGGTAGCAAGAAAACTTGCCATGTAAGTTGAACAAAACATTTAAATTTGAATACTAGTATTTTAGTTTGGAAATTTTCACATTATCTAATCACAAATTTTGAGCGATTTAATGTAACAAAATTACAATGTGGAAAAAACTGGTGTCGAATAATTAAAAGAAGTGTAAAAGATGCTCTTCTTTAATGGGTTAAACTAAAATTTTAAATGCATTGGAAATTAAAATATTACAGACGTTACAGTACCATACAACGTCACAATCTGCCATTGCGCACTGCTAAATTCCGAAATGTGAATATGCAGAGTAGAATCATCACGTATCGGTTTAGGACATTTTTGGGTATACCGGCGACAATTTATCTTATCCGTGTAAACCAAATGTCGTTTTGTACTAATTAATTGATGCTCTAAAACTTTCTAATTGGTGCGATTGGAAATTTTGCTCTATCTCTTTTCGTTTTCGATTTGCAATGGCTATCTTCCAAATTTCGCCACCAGAGGCGCTGCTGTTGATTTCATTATGTCGGGCATAGTCGCTTTACTATACCGTTACCTCATTTGCATAGCTGTAGCTCTCTCCGTTCGCAAGTATTTTCAGGTTAAAGGGACTTTCCTATGCACCCTGTATATCATTCTAGTATATTAAAAAAACGCATTTTTGTATTGTCGATATCATGACATGTATGGTTTTTTTTTTGAGTTTTTGAATCTGCTCCTCCTTTTGTCAAAGATGTACTCAAGGTGATTTTCACCAATGGATTACACAGTTTGATTATAATATGCTATAATAGATGAATTTCTCATTTAGAATATTATAGACTATAATAGATTGTAATATAATATTATATAATTTCTACCCTAAAAATTTTGAAAAAAAAATCTTTTTGGAGCGACTTTTGCAATAGAAAAACATAACAAAAATGAATGAGAATAATTTCATAATAAGCATCATACTTATTACATTCAATGCATTTTCAACTCTTAGAGACTTAAATATGCAGCTGTCTTAGATTTCAGCAACATTAGTAACATAGTGAAATACATGGTGTAGTAGCATCATATATTGGGCGATATACGTAAAAATATATATAGAACAAATTTATGTCCCAGTAATGGACCTACACGTACTAATTCTGGGGAACAACTCGTTTAAAAGTAATCTAAAACACAGACAGGCATACATGCAGACAGAAATACCCTTATCTGTGTGCAAATATTCACATCGTATTATGACATACCAAAACGTGTAAATCCGCAGTCAGTTGTTCAGTTGATGTTGGGTACGACCTTTTCTTTGCGCGTTGTATGTAGTCCAATGGGGGAAGTTTGTCATCCATGAGAGTCGTTGAAAGAAACCAAGACACTTGTTTAAGGGGGCACAGGACCTTTGAGTTTCTCGAAACAATCACCAAAACACAAACAATAGGCAATTAAGATCTTTTTTCCCCTTTCAGCCTAAAATATGTATCCTTAACTACATTATCCAGAAAAATAAATGTTGTATGTACAAAATTAATATTTAAATTTTAAATTTAAAAATTTATCTCACTAATGCGTGCTTAAATGCTGCGCGCATGAGAAAACTATAAATTATGCATAGAGAAAACAATTTTTGAACAAAATAGAATCATAACATACCTACTTCTAACTTAAAACAAAAATATACACAAAAAGTTTTGTTTAAAATTTAATTTTAGCACAAAATAAAAAAAAAAAGTTCGAACATCTCAAAATTTTTTACAAGTTTTTCAAATGCAAAAAAAAAAAAAAAAAAAAAAAACTAAAATATGTGAATTTGTTTGGTTTTAGCCTGTAGACTATAAAGAAACGCATATTTGGTTAATTTTTTTAAAGCTGTAGCTTACATAGTTTAAAATTAACACTGCGCGCAAACTCCAAATTTGCTAATCTGAGAAAACGCTTTTTAAAGTTTCAATATCTACGGACCTACCATTATTATACTCACCATCTAGAAATGATTATAACTCAAGAAATAATGCAGATTTTTGAATGTGGTTTTTTGCATATTGTTAAACATTTTTAAAACATTCAGAATTAAACAAAAACCAAAAACTGATTTTTTGAAAATTTAAATTTTCTGTGCCCACTTAAGCAAAGTTCGATGAACATTATGGAAAACTCCAAACGGTTAGGCCGATGAGCGAGACATCTGTATTCTACAAGCTTTGAAAGCTTAAACTGTCAGCCGCTGGATAAATTTGTAGAAAGCCGGTAAAAGAACATTTTTATTATTCCAGTACTTATTCTTATGAAAACATCAAACATATATACAGAAAGCAATGGAACTAGATTTTCTTTTTAAATCCAATATATACGAAACTGTTAATTACCTTATTTATACTGTAAACAAGAAATTGTAATAAAAAATTCAAATTATTATATAAAAGCTCCATCTTATAAAACTTGTTTTTAACTCGTGTTCTTATCTTTAAAATACATCCAAACAAAAAAAAAAAAAGTATTATGTTAAAAAAGTTCATTCAGATAGATATTAAGTTTTGTTTCTTAACTGCATTCTAAGAAAAAGTAGAGCTGGAAATTGATATATTTTAAATAGCAGTTTTAAAAATTCTTTAATAATCGAAAAAAAAAATAAATCGAACAAAAAGGAAATAATCAGCAACTTTTCCTAGAATTTTCGTTAAAAAAAAAAAAAAAAAAAAGCAAAATAGGAAATAAACGCTTGCATTTTTCTCTTCTTTTCTGTTTTTTCTTTAAAGGGCCCTAAATTTAAACGTGCTATTCAGATACAGTTAATAAAAACACATATATGAAGCCTCATTGGTTCTAAGAAAATGGTGAAAAGTATTTACCAACTTGACTTATATATCATAAAAACATTCTGACAATAAAATATTTAAGAGCAAAAAATCTTTTATCTCTAATATAGTTTAAGATCGTAATTAATTTTTTTATTAGCAGTGTCAGTTTTTGGATCAGCAAGTTGTATAAAAATTTTAAATAAAAAGGTGTATTCATAAAAAGTACATTAGTAATTCCGAGTTCTATTACAGAGGGTTTTTTCCCCAAAAAAATAACTAATAACTTCCATTAATGATTTTAGAAATTTCGATATAAAATAAAATAATATTTAAATAACTTATATTTATACGAAGAAACGTATACAAATTTTCTGGAATATTTAAATAAAAAATAATAGGAATGTATATATATATATATATAAATTGGATTTAATCTTTACTCATAATTTATTAAAAAACGAATCAGTTTAAAAAATCCCAAAAAATGTATAACTTGTTATAAAAAAAAAGATATTCATGTAGTAACAAACATTCACATGGAGTTAAATTTTTATTTTTTTCTCCAAAAATGAGGCTGTGAACTTAAACATTATTGCTTTTGACAATTTCGCTATCTTTAAATATTTGTAATGAATATACATACAATAGTCATCAAAATTAAATAATGAAAAAAATATGTGCTTACTAACTTAATGTTGCAACCAATGCCTAGTGCTGGAAATATTTATGTTAATTCAATACAATTGAACACAAAATTGCACTTCCTCGCATACGTTATCGAAGAAATATGCAAATTCAGTGATTGACAATTTAGTGTGCATTGGATGCTCGTTGGAATTCTGGTCTGTTGTACTGCTCAAAGTGAATGTGGTGTCAGAGAGTTATCCCTATTTATTAATTATGTCTCAAAGGACATGCCTTAAAATAATGGCTTAAAATTTAACTGAAAATCAAGTGTGGTGAATAATTGGTCGAATCAAGGGAGTTCCAACAGAAATGGAGGTCACTCAAGATTCGAATATACCTCAAGGAGTCATATCAAGAGCTTGGGGCCACTTTTTAAGCACTGAATCCGTTGATAGACAGGCTTTTCAAGGACGATCAAGAGAAACAACTGTCTCCGAAGACAATTTTCTGTCATTCTCGGCTATAAGAAACCGCGAAGCGCATACAAGTGATTTGGTTTCAGACATTTCAGACTGCCACAGGAACTCAAATTAGCCGTTCTACCGCTGCAGTCTTATCGTGCATGGACTGTATGCGACAAAAGCAATAGTTTGTGTCCCACTCACTCCAGTTTCCAAAGGGGCCTGTTTAAACTGGTCATGTTCCATGAAGCCAAGAAGACTCTGTCCGAGTATTGTTTATTGACCAGTCCAGATATAGTTACTATAGTTTGAACACTGAGTCTAGAAGTGTTTTGAGCTAGAGAGATGAAGGAACACGCAATTAGGCTTCCCTTTTCGTGAAATATCACGTTTCCGCGACCGCGGTTTAATGTTTTGGGGATTGAATTGTGACAAAAGGACGCACCGAGCTGCATATCTTTCAAAGAGGTTTTGTAACCACTCAGAGACATGTGGAAGAGGTATTGGAACTCCAAGTTAGACTGTTAGGGGTGCTGTTGGACCAGAAAGTTTGCTAATGGATGACAATACTCTTCCAGATTGAGCATATGCGGTATCAGAATACTTGCAAACGGAAGATATCACTCGAATGGACTGCCCGGCTTGAACCCGTTTGAGCATGTGTGGGGTGGATTAGTGCGCCAACTTTCAAGCCGCAAATTTTCTTCCTCGTCCCTCTAGGAACTGAAAAGTGCACATTTAGAATAGTGGCGTGCAGTTCCTGAAACTTGATCAACACTTTCGTAAAGTCTATGAAGGTGTCAGACACCATATTAAAGAAAAACAAGTTCCAAAAGTGATGACATATTTTTTCCATAATTTTCAAATTTTCATATATTTGGTTTTAATTTCAATATTTTGAGAATAATAAACTACCAAACATTGTAATTTATGTTAACTATTGCTTTTCTACAAATTTCTATTAATAATTTTCCATTAAGTTTCAGTTACGTATTATTTCTTTCATTATACTTAAGTTTGATGACAAGTGTATATATAATTACTTAGTATTCGGCAGTATTGTTGGAGGAATGCATTCTTAAATTATATTTGCATTCAGCTCATATTAAATTTTGCTTTTTATTTTTAAGAAAGATGAATGATATTTTTGTACTTTTAAAGAAAATTACATGGCAATCCATTCTTTATCGATAGGTTTTAAGAAGAGGTAAAATCCTGTCAAAGTGAATCTCGAATATAATAAAATTCTACTTCAAATGGGAAAAACTCACACACTTGAAGAAAAAAAATACAATATATGGTGCACTTTCTAAAACAATAACACGTATAAAAAGGATATTTTCAACGGTTTTATAATTCTGATATTTCGTTTTAAGATAACCCTTATAAATAACCCTTAAATGAATAGTGTAACTCAGGTGTTACATGATCTTTTTTGCCATTTGGCGCTTTCTCTTGGTCTTTTCGTGAACTATTATGTGTTATTTACGTATGATAACATGCATTTAAGGTCAAGAAGTCTATTTTTGTACTGACCTATTATCATGGGGGGGGGGGGGTTTATAACATGTCTTTTTGGTACTGCCTGCAATGGGCTCGACTGACGTTTTTTCTCTATCCATATAATTAAATCTTCAAACTTTTAAAAAGCATTATAAAAATTATTATATAGTTGGATATTTGTTATTCTGCAGTTTAAACACATTAAAGTAAGTATATAACTTAAAATTATATTTTTTTGAGCAATTTGGGTTATGTAACTCTGGAATGATATTATGGCGTTATGTTCAACATATACATAAATACTTTTTTTTCACTATTTTTTCAGTGGTTAATTAACAAAAATAGACTCAAATATAATGTTTTCCAAACAAAATAAAAAATCTTGCATTAAAGGGTTAATGCATTTTAATATGAAAAAGTATCACATTTCTTAGAAAAAATTAAACTGAATTTAAAAATGTAATTTCATAATTTAAAAAAAAGTAGTTGTAAAAAAGCACATTTCCGAAAAGATAACAAATACATTAAAAAAGTAGTCGGATGTGGCAATGCCAAAACTTTATCCTACCTCATACATGTTAATACTTCCTAAAAATAAAGTATATCAGTGCCACCGGATAGGTGATTTGCATCCATATCTAATCAGTAAACTCTTCTGTCAAGTTGTAACTGAATCTGAAGTTTCGTGAACATCCGAACATTAGGTTTTGAGGTAGAATTATCGCGGAACTCGTAAACAAAATCTACATAGCAGCGTCACCTGTTGTTCGATTTACTCCAAAAACAAATCAGGACAAATTTCTATCAGGGACTAACTGAATCTGAAATATGGAAAGAATTCGTGCATTAGTTCTTGAGAGAGAACTATATTGATATTCATAAATAATGCCGAGTAGTAGTGCCAGCAGTTGGGCGATTTACACTAAAAGGTAATCAGCGCCAAACTGTATCAACGACTAACGGAATCTGAAGTTTTATAAAAATCCGTGCATTATTTCTTGATAAATAACTATTTCGGAAAGCGTGAGAAATGCGGCATAGCAACGCCACCTTTTGGGTTATTTGCACCAAAATGTAATCAGCACCAGATTAAATCAGGAAATAATTGAATCTAAAGTTTTATTACATTCCGTTCATTAGTTCTTGAGATAGAGACTCCACAAAATCTGTGTCACATACAGACAGACAGACTCATAGACTTACATTTTGTAAAAACATGTTTTTCTGGTTCTCTGACCTATATATTATCATTTATTTTTTAGAGCTTTTTTTAGTTTTCTTAGTTTTTGTGAAAGGAATTTTAGAGCACTATCATTAAACACAAATATCGGCCAAAAGGAGCTACATAAGGACAAATAAACGGCCAAGTGGGAGTTTTACTCGCGCACAGAGTTTTCCGTACAATAATATATGAATCATTAAGTGCATTATTAAAAAAAATGTTGCTAAAAGAATACTAAGACATTGTAAAAACTGTACAAAGTAGAGTTGGGTATGGCTGTATATACTAGTAAAGTATAAATGAATATACCATGAGAGTTAAAGATAAGGAACCTAAATAATATCAAATATAGCTATTCTGTGTAACTCATTTTTTAATCTTATCCCATTCTGTTTAAAATGAAATTAATTCGGGGCTGACAAAAAAAGTTGTGCATATTTAAACTTCATTTGACATTCCATAAACCTAAATTCAGCATAGTAATAATCTTTACTTTTTACAGTGTAGCTAAAACAAACCCTTGTTCAAAATTTAACTTGGTATTGTGATAAGCGCGTTACGAAAAGAGGTCGCAATTTGCAACGCCGCTTTGGTCCGTGCCGCGTCTTTTCAATACAGGTTTTAGTTAACCTTTTTTAGTTAAAAGGTTAGTACCAGGTTTTTAGTTAAAAGCCGGTGGAGCATAGAGTACACCGCCCCTGTCATTATATATGTCCAAACCGTCCGTGTCTTTAAGGGTTAATATCTCGGCTAATTACGAACGATTTTTTTTGAAAATCTTTTTCAACAATGATTTTATACTTTTGCTACGATAGGTACCTCCAGTTCTACTCAACACTTTTGCTGAATGCTCATAAATCGAAATTTGTTTGTAACAGAAAAATAAGGTTTTCTCAAAAACTATGTAACCTAGGGTAATCGCTATGATTTTCCTGCAAGGTTTAAATGAATGTCTACTATCTCTATTTTTTCATAATTTTAGTTTAACTAGATTACGAATTAGATGGGGGGGGGGGACATATTTTTCCGCTACATTTTAGACCATAACTTTGAAAATATCATACCTAAAATTAAGTGAAATATATTTTTGAGTTCAGTATTACAAATGCTTTCACACGGTACCCTAAGCGATATACAATGAAAAGATTTATTTTTCAAGTATATTAAATAGCCGTATACATTTTTTCGAAATAGTAGGAGAGCTGTTGAACATTTTTGAGTAGGTATTTGAGGCACCCTGAAAATTTGTGCAGCACTTCTTTTGTAATGCCTGAATACAAAATCGAATGTCTGGCTGAAGGATCGTGGCCCAAAACCTGTGCCAGACACGTGTCAAGTGCCATTTTTTGACACTACCCCAAAAAAGTATTTGAGGCACGCTGAGATTGAAACAGAATAATATTTAGAAAAAAATATTTTGAAAATGACAGACAGTTTAGTCGGCCCAAAAACTGTGCCAGACACGTGTCAAGTGCCATTGTTTGACTACCCAAAAAAGGTATTTGAGGCACGCTGAGATTGAGGCACAATAATATTTATGCTTAGAAAAAAATATTTTGAAAATGACAGACACTTTAGTCGGCACAAAAACTGTGCCAGACACGTGTCAAGTGCCATTTTTTGTTTGGCACAGGTTTTGGGCCACGATCTTTCAGCCAGACATTCAATTTTGTATTCAGGCATTACAGAAGAAGTGTTGCACAAATTTTCAGGGTGCCTCAAATACCTTCCCTAAAATGTTTAACAGCTCTTGGACTAAAATATATTTATGAATATTCATTAATCTGTAAATATTTGTCGTCAATAGTCTTTATTACATTCCCGAATTTGAACTTTCTACGTTCCATAGTTCACGAGAAAAAGGGCTGTAACAGACAGACAGACACAGGAGTGATCTTATAATGGTTCCGTTTTTACTTTTTAAGTACGGAACCCTAAAAAATTATATATAATGCAAAAATAAAATGATTAATAATTTTGTTTTCATTCATTTTTCACACGCTTTAAAAATTCCAAAATGATGATTCTGTTGGTTGGTGTCACTTATTCTGTCTCAGCAATGGAATCGAATTTCTTTGTACGTGACCAGAGGTTTTCATATCAGAAAATGGGATGTATGGAGAAATCTTACACTTACTCACATGCAGAACTTAGTCTGTTACGCGTTTGGAATGCCAAATGTAATGCTGGTAACTTCATTTTTTCGCCTATTCGTACATTATACAAAACATAAATAAATAAATAGTCTTTAGAGTGAAAATTTAAGATTAACTACTTCAAAAATGCAATGAAATTTCCTGTAAATGCTAGTTTAATAATGAATTATGTCTTTCGAAGTTACTATCTAAGTATTTATATAAGTATTTTACTGTTATTTTACTCCAATTTTCTAAGAAATATTGAAGGATAATTCAAAAGCTACAGAAGTTAGGTACTATTTAAAATTTGTAAACTTTCATTTTTCATCAATTTTACTTATTTTATAAAAATGGAAAAAGGTTCGTATTGGAATTGTAATCATGAGTTTTAACTACATATAGAATTTATTGCTATCGAATAGAAAAGTTTATTTCTTCATCTTTCAATTCTAACAACGTGATTGTGTTTCTATTTATACGTAAGTAAATTCTTACTGAAACTTGTTGCATGTGCTAATCCCAAAACTTTCTGCTTTCTCATACATTTTAATATTTCAAAATGTTGTTACAAATGTCAAGATTTTATTTTTATTAGTTAAATGCCCTATAAACTTTGACTTTTACCTTAAATTTCTACTTTAGTCAATTAATCGAAGTAAAAACGAGTTAATCTTGATTGTGAAATTTATTAAAATCAATAGCTTTTCGTTGTTTTCTTATATATCAGCTGTTCGCGATTAGTCCGCTTCTCAGGATGAGATTCCGTCGATTCACGAGCCACCGGCGTACAATAGAACTAAGAAAAATCAAGAAAATTACACGAAAACAGCTATTATAACACCTCCTTCCCATCGGAATTTTTACAAATTCAAGAAGAACTTTCTTGCCATGGCCAAAAACATACACAAAAAATTGGTTCAATTTTGTGCATAACTTCATACACTTTTTGATGGTGAAATAGCTACAGACAGACGGACAGATAACCATTTCCTACAAACATATTTTTGAGATATCTGATCCATAAAACGGGTAAATCCGTCGAAAACCGGAAGTCGAAAAAAATTCCGATTATAATACTTTCTTCTATTGAAGATAGGGGAAAGTAAGAATAACAGATAGATCTGTTTAATTTTTTAACGTCTTATTATTTCGTAATTGAAGCAAACACAAGTACTTTTTTGTAGTTTACTGTATATTTTTTATATCTTTACAAAAGTTAAAACTTATTATGATGCATATTATAAATTGTTCAACTGTTTACCCGATACGGTCTCGGACTACATTCTCATACGAATCTTTGGGGTCAGGTGGGCCCGGACTCTTTCTGTCTGAAATTGACAATTTTATTTCTTCTCGTATAGAAAAAATAAAACAACTTTTTTTTACCCTTCAAAATTACTTATTCCATTTCACGGCATTTTATTGCTATTTTGATCAGAATGAAGAGGGAATAGATTTTTTTTTCTTTGGTACTACTAGAATGCTGTTATTTTAAAAGAAAATTTGGTGCAGATTTATATCTGCAACGACAGCGACTACCTACTGATACGGGGCCAATCCAAATATGACAATATTATGATATTATTAATTGGAACGTTTATTTATTATTTTATTAGAGATCTAAATTGAAAGGAGTATTTTCTTTTGTTTTCAGTCAGCCAGCATTAGCTTAAGGTTTACAAATTTTTAGTATTCTATTGTGTGTGAGCCGTAATCGCTGTTTATATGAAAATAAAGTTAGAGATGCTATCCATTTTTCCTTCTTAACTCTGCTGCTCATGCTGCGGCTCTGCTCTTCACATTTACAAAGTCACTTTCATTCTTAAGTAGGTATAATTGGCATGCATTATTGATCCGCTAGAACGCAATTGTGTGCAATCAGTGGTTCCTCTTTTTCCTGTAAAAGCATTGATGTGCGGATAACGGTGTCAAATTTTTAATGTAAGCTGATTTTCAAGGTCACGAGAATTATTAAAAATTGCTTTGAGGAAGTTAACGATTATAAATTAAGATGTACACCTTTTATAGGAAACAGAAAAACGTTGTCCGATTGTGCATCATAGAGAGAGCAATTTCTGCAAATTTCATACATTTATTTATAAAACGCACTTCGTTGACGTGTCCATCAGATTTGCTTGTTTGGTGAAAAAAATACGAGATTCCTTTTAATGAAGTATTTTTTTTTAGATACAAAATATCGTTTTGATAAGATTGAAAGTAAATTTCATAAAATTAATTATGTGCTGAGGTTTAACAGTTATTTCTATGTAAGAAGTTAATAAAAAAATTAAATATTTCATTGAGAACATCTTGTGCATGATTATGATTTTTTTTCTATTGTATACTTTCGGTATCGGGCTCAGGCTTTGATTACACGAAACGTTTCTGGCTCGGATTTCAAATTGTCGAGCTCGGTTGGGCCCGGGCTCCGAAAAGTGAGGCCAAAGTCACCTCTAGTTTATATTTATTATCTTTAATAAAACTACGATTTCAAGTGAAAAGCATATTTTTTGTTGTACAAAGCAGTCTTAATTAATTAAATTTATTCAGTATACTAAATAATTTCTCAGGATAATAATGCAGATGTACCAATGATTAGATCTGAAAATGAAATGTGTTTTTACAAATACAACATATAAATTTTTTCACCCTTTTTACAATACTTTTTGACGCTTTATTATTAATACAGATGCTTTCAATGAATACAATGTTAATTACAGCTAATCTGTATTGATGAATCCTAATTTGGCAAAATCATGTTTTATATGTAACCACTTATTTTAAAAATAATGTTATAAGGTCATCGAATCGTAAATTGTTAAAGATTTACAATTGGGCTATAATGAAGAAACTCTCTTGGCAAAATATTTGTGTATGTCCATGCTAAGTAATTCACATATTAGTCTTTTACATACAGAGTAAGAAGATCATCAGAAAAATTTCCGTTATATTACCATATAAAGGGATTTTTATATAATTTAAGAAATTTATTAGATGCCAGTATTAGCAAATAGTTAGTAAACATTAGTGATTTTATATTTATTATTAATGTTTTTCACCATTGAGAGAAATACTATGATGCTCTAACTTTTATAACAGTTAATATTATTAAGTAATTTTAAGTGTTTAGTTAAATAATTGATGTATACAAATAATATTTCTTATTAAACATTGAAAAAATTAGGACTTTTTACGATTTCGACAAATTACCAGAACATATAATTAATTAGAAGGAGTACTTAATTTACTGTAAGTTTTTATTTCGTTTATTAAATTTAAATTTTATTTTTATTATCATTCGATACAAAATTATACACTTCAATACTGCCAAAAAAGTTGAGATTTTATATTATCTGTAAGCAATTGTATATCTTTGATGCAAAACAATAAATGCATTTTGAAAAAAAGATAAAGATAAGAAGAATAAAAAAGAAAAAGGAAAGCGTCCCGTTAAACTGATGCCATTGAGCTCACAGGCAATTCACACTAATTGTATGTTGCACCCTTATTCCAAATTCTTCCTTTCTTCCTCAAGAAAAATTCCCCTCGAAAAATAAATTAAGGAGTGGATTTTCCTCTATATACTTAACCATTGAAACTCCAAATCTAATCAGGAATGTGCCTTATCAGAATAAACCTGTATACAAAATTTGAACCAAATCGGATAATTTTGTATGAAAAACCCATTTATCTAAATTAAGGGTGTTACCCGCCCCCTATTCCCCCCATTATGCTTAACCAATTAACCTCCAAATCTAATCAGGGGAACGCCTTATCAGAATAAACCGGTATACCAAATTTGAAGCAAATTGAATAATTCTGCATGAAATTCCCATCTATCTAAATTAAGGGGGATTAGCCCCCGTTCCCACTTTATACTTAACCAATAAACCCCAAAAACTAATAAGGGAAGCGCTTTATCAGAATAAACCAGTGTACCAAATATGAAGCAAATTGGATAATTCTTCATGAAAAATCCATTTATCTAAATTAAAGGGGGGGGGGGGGGGCTATTAGTCATCCGTTTCCCCTTTACACTTAACAAATGAACTCCCAAAACTAATACGGAAAGTACCTTGTCAGAATGAACCCAGAAAAGAAAAATCTGAAGCAAATCGGATATTTAATTCAAGAGTTTTCTTATTACGTACATACATACGTACATATATACAGAATCTGCGGGGACATTAGCTCTCAGGCTTTGATAGCCTGTGAGCTTAAAACTGAAAATCACAAATACGCAAGTTCGTTAATTCATAAGAACTATCTAAAAAATTCTAAAGAGTCTTAAACACACATAAAGAACAATGCGAGATTTGACTAAAAAAAATCCACTTTCAATTTTTTCCCTTTTTTTAATACAAAATTTTCTATGGCAATATAAAACAAAGCAGAAATTAATTTTTAAAAACCCTCACTAATTTGATCAAGTATGCGGTAAATGTCGTTTGTGATCATTCTGGAAAAAAGTTTAAATGATTAAAAATGTTTGCAACTCGTTGGATAAAAGATAAATGACAGTACCATAAGTTAAAGTTCGAAATAAATAAACTGTAATTAATCTAATAAAGCATGTTATAAAAAAATGAATTAAAGGAAATTGTATTCTGAATTTTTACAAGCTAAGAAGATTAGTGTACATGAGATCTCAGCTAATTACATCTTAAGATTTGAAAAGAAAAAAAAAAAACCCGCATACATTTCAAAAAACAAATTCTTAAAAAATTCTCTTTTTCGTATTATGTCACTCTCTATTACAAAATAATTACGCTTCAAAAATCAAATAGTTTATTTTTATTATAAAATGCAAAAACAGTTTTCAATTTTTAAAATCCCTACTGAAAATCTCAAAAAAAAGTATGCATACATAACTATTTAATACATATAATACGTCCTATCTTTTTTATTTTATTCTATCCTGTCTTTAAACTAATATTAATCTAAAAACCTCTTCTAAGAATATTTAATTTCTCTAAATCTTCTAACTCTTATTCATAATCATAAAGACTAAATAACATATTGTTTCTAGTGTCTGCATCAATGATTTTCATTTTTAAAATCACCAATGCAATTCATTTGCACGGATATACAACTCTTAAATGCAATACAACCTACTATTTTTTTATTTAGAACCCTTTTTTAAAACAATATATTCTAAACAATCTCTTATAAGAATATTTAACTTTTTTTTCTTACTTTCCTAACACTTTTCCACAATTATGAAGGAAAATTCACATATGTTCAGTAGCGTTTCTATGTTTAAAAAAAAAAAAAAAAAAAAAAAAAAAAAAAAAAAAAAAAAAAAAAAAAAACTCATTATTAATTTATAATTGAAAAATAAGTAATTTATATTCTTGGTAACGCTAAAAAAAAAACTACCTGAAATTTGCTCATGCTTAAAAGTTGCGTGTGATACTTGTATTTCAAATAAGCGTGCTATAGGTCGAATTTAAATAGTTTCAACTTTCTTCATACTAAACAACTAATTTAAAAGAAATTAAACTGAAAAGGTCCAGTAACTGTTGAAATGTATACAGCAGCGATTACAGAAAATTAATAATGGATACCCGACAGTTTTACTGTCATATATCAAACTTTTCTTTGAACACTAATCTTGAAACTAAACCTAAAACAAATCTTAAAACATTGCTGACCGACATCAAACGATTTGATTATAGGCTAAAACATCAATTACAAAAACTGGATATTTTCTTATATTAGCTGAAAAGGAACATTTACGTTTGTCTCTCCTGGAAGGAACATTTTTGTTTTTAACGAGTAAGGATAAAAGGGAAATGTTCAATTCCGTACTCGAAAATGCACGATTTTCATTCTAAATAAAACTTTTCTGTTAAGAGATCGAAATTTTACATAAAATCTAGCGTACATGTACGGACTTTCTTTATAGCATAAATATTTGAAATATTGATTCTTCAGATAGACTTTTCCAATTTATGCATAAATAATCATCATGCGTGTATATATCCATTAAAATGCAGAAATTTCCCAAAAATTATCTGTATATATACGGAATTTGTTTTTTAAATTGTAATTCTTTGGCATATTTATGTCCTAGATCGTTTTTTTTTAATTTGTGGATCAATAAGTATGTTATAGTGCACAGACTTCATATAAAATTTCATATATTTAAACAAAAGACGGCCACATATATGACATAAATAAATATTTGTTCTGGCAAAAATTTACATAAGATAAGTAGACTTATGGATTAACAACACTTCCTAACTAAATGACATTTAGTAACAAAATCACGAATATACTCGTGATCGGTCAACGATGTGCTATAGAAAAATGCACTTAAAAATATTTTGATTATTGAAGTGCAATATTTGTAAAATTTGACTCTGAATTATATATATATATTAGCATTTTTATAAACTTGAGCATCATATACTTTCCCTCAGATTTTTCTTATGAACTGTTTCTGAAAAAATGATTTTTATTAGAGAATACCCAAGACGCCAATTCATTAGCTTTAATATCTGTAAACATATTAATGCAAAAAAAGCATTTTTACGCAAATCCATGAGCACTTAAAAAAATCTTGTGACATAATTATAAAATAAACTTTTCTAGCAGAAAACGTATAAACCCCACGTTAAAAAAATTGGAAAAGGGATTTTCAAAATGAAAAGGCTTGGGAATTTCGATTAGGCACTTTATAATTAGAGGTTATGTACAAAAAAGTTATTTCTCCAATCATCAATTTTTAATAACTATTATTTCAAAATTTTGGGCGCAAGAGAAACGTATTAAACGTAGAGAAACGTATTATTAAAAATTCGATAATTATGAATGAGTTTGCTATTTTATCATTTAAATCTCTAATCATTATCACTTTTATTTTAAATAACTCTTGTAATAATTTCTAATAATATTTTCCTTGCTCATTTTTAGTAACACCTTAAACATTCAATTGTTGTTATATCGTAGATCCAAACAACAATACTCAGATGTTGATAAGGTAAAATGTACACAAAGTTAAATTTTAAACAAAAATAATAACCTCAATTTTAAAATTCACGATGAACATTTATTTATTTTTAGAAAATACCAATGGGGGAAATAACAAACGATTGTTTATACTGCACTTTCATGATTTGAATTTGAATTTTACAAAAACCTTACAGAGTGCAAACTTGTAAATACAATTTTAATGTAGAAAATGTATCTGCATTCGTAAAAAAAAAAAAAAAAAAAAAAAAAAAAAAAAAAAAACTCTTTTATCGCCTAATTGATGTAAAAATGGTGAGATATATTTTTTATTACAGGAAATAACAATATAACAACGGGTGAAAATATAATATAACCTACTTCGTGTCCCCCACGAATCTGAAAACCGTTCCTATTTCTTTCGAAACCCTTGAAACCAAAAGACTCTCGAGATTTAAAGAAACATTTATATATATATATATATATATATAAATGTAGATATATTTGCTGCCCATAATTTTCGGAAATGTTTCTGATTAGATTTTTCAGCGTATTAATGAATTTTCTCAACCCGGAAAATTGATTATCAATTCTTAAGTAAACATTTTCATTAAGGGCGGGCAAGCTAAATTAACAGCATTAACATTAACAATAAAATCAGTATTATTTTAGCTCCTTCTGCATGCTTAACTTGACTTATGAAGCTGAAAAGGTTTACTCGAGAAGAAATAACAAAAAGTTTTAAGAAAACTAAATAATACACAGTAAAAGCTACCCGGAAACTTTTCTGAAAATTACAGACAACCTAAGAAATTTTGATTTTATAAATGCATCTTCAAAATCTTGAAAGTCTATTGGTTTATGTGGTTTCCAAAGATAAATGAACGCTTTTCGCAATAGTGGGTAAGTCGGATGATGTTGTATTACATTTTCGTCGATTAAGAAATATTTGTCTTTTTAGCATTGAAACAAACGACAAGGAATTATGTCAACCTTCTTAATATGAACTTCGAATATATGTTTTTTTTTTTTTTTTTTTTTTTTTTTTTTTTTTTTGTGTGTGTGTGTGTGTGTGTGCGTGTCTTCTACACATTCAAAATTGTACTAGCTTTTTTTTTCTAATAGTAAGACCATTTTTTAACCTTATATTTGATTTCCCCTGATCAAGTAATCCCGAAAAATGTACAGTTTATATACATTTTCTCAAGTCTTCATAAAATTATAATAATTAAAAGTTTGATAATATTCACGTTTAATCCAAATGACAAATTTTATATCTATATCTTCCCAAACAACCCTCCGATTTTTTTAATGAGATGCAGTCATATTTCAGCAAACCCAAATGTAATTCTGCTATTCTTCAGATCAGAAACATACCTTTAATGAGAAAAAATATATTAATTAATTCATATTTTAACAGTAAGACCAACTTTTAACCTTATATTTGAGTTCCACAGATCAAATAATCCCGGAAAATGTACAGTTTATATACATTTTCTCAAGTCTTTATAGAATTATAATAAGGTCAGTCTGCCTAAATGAGGCACGATTCCCCGTAGTTTTGTCGCATTTAGGTTATATTTGGGATTTTATTATATAAATGTATATTTTATTAAACAACAAATTACTGAATATTGTACCTTTAGTTAAAAAGTAACTTATTTTGTAGAAATTTAATAATTATCTGTAGTATAAAACCACATTATAGGATTGTCGCATTTAGGTCATTTTTGTCGCATTTATGGCATCTAAAACCTAAATGCGACGTTCATAGTCCTAAATGTGATAATGCATTTTAATATGACAATTCATCTGAAAAACTTCATTTAACGATTAACTGCTGTGACAGAAAATTGCTACATTACAACTGCGAACGCCCTGCGAAACCATACAATTGAAAGATGAATAAAATGCGCGATTAACTCATAAATTACTGTTTTTACACTAAACTGTTTGTACTGTACTATTTCTAATAAAATTTCGATTTTTCACACATTTCAAACAATAGTACTAGGCTCCAAATGAAGCAAAATTTCGCTGTATCGATAGTTGAATTGGAAATGAAAAATTAAACTGTGAAAATTAAAAAAATCAGCTCTAACAGCAGTTAAGGATTCACTGTAATTATTTTTTTATTTAACCTTTAACTGATGTCGCAGAAATTGTCACATAACTAGTGTGAAGCGGTCTGTGAGACCGCTCCATCGAAAGATGAATAAAAGCAGTGATTAACTCATATGATTAACTCATATGATTAACTCATATGTTGTTTTTGTACTAAACTTTTCGTACAGGAGTGTTATAATTAAAATTCACCTATTATAAAGTTTGTGGTGTTAGTACTAAAGTTCTGAACGAAACAAAATTTCAGTAGTGTTTGTAGATAAACTGAAATTTGCAAGTTAAACTAGGAAAATTGAAAAAAGCACTGGTCTGTGAGACCGGTAACATCAGTTAAAGGTTAATTAACCCTTAACTGCTGTGACAGGTTTTGTTGCATAACTGCGGTGAGCGGTCCCCGAGACCACTTGATTAAAAGATGAATGAAAGTCTCTATTAACTCAAGGGTACTGTTTTTGTACTAAAATTTAAGTACAAAACTATTTTAATTAAACTTTTCAATATTATTCTTCAAATGTTTATCACGGCGCAGCACCGTGCTGTGTGTCAATTTTACACTGTTAATATTCAAAAGTTATTTCAATGCTGCGTATAATTCCTAATATAAATAACCCTCAAATAAATAAATGCGTTCCTAATATAAAAAGCTCTCATCCCTCTTTGCCAAAGAGCTATGGCCATAACTACAATTAAATGATTGTCGCAGAAAACATCGTTTAAAATTCGCGAAATTCGCGAGTCAGTATTAACCCATAATTTATACACCAGTGCTATTTGGGTTTCCGTAACTTCAACTCCGCATAATTTTGCTGACAGTCTGGCGATAATGAAATATAACTACATGATCCATATACGAAATTTAATAAGCAATCCAAATGAAATGTTTGATTTTATCAAAATTCTTATTTTGTGAATGAAAAATGCGAATTAATTATAAAGACGCCGACATTTCGGTCGGTTCGAATTCACAGTGTGGAGTTTACGAGTTAAAAGGTATTTAAAAGATATTTATAATATTGTTAACTAGACTATTTATTAGATATAACTTTATTATAAAATGTCACACGATAAATATATCAGCCTTAGAAATGGGTAAAATCGTATAATATTTCTAATAATTCTGATTAAGCCAAAGAGAATCTCTGTGCCTGATATTCTGTTGCACCCCCCCCCCCCTCTCCGCTCTTCATTTTTCCTGCACTTTCTCAAAAAAATTAACATTTTCTGTACTTAAAAATACATATATGAAAACAAATATCCATTTAGATAAACATGTTTTATTTATTTTTTAACTATTACTAATTTAAAAGTAGAAAATGTCGATTTTAACGAATAAAATGTAGAAACAGAATTAAAATATCAGATTTTATAAAAGTGCTAACAAAAATTATGACTTCTAAACCAGGGAATAACTCAATTGCATCACGTTTTAATCGGAGACGGCATTTAAGCTGCCGAATGGTATCATATTGGTAAAATTAACTTTCTTAACCGCGTTAAAATAAACATAAATTGTTTTCAATCTGCAAAAGGTTTTCCAGAATTTTCATTATGTAAAATTATTGCAAATTCCTTAATCATATGTCCATATTATGATACCGGAATAGACACTGCGTTTCTTACACCTTTTTTTTTAATTAAAAATTTTAAAGAAGCGTATTTTTTTTAAATCATCTGAAACACATATTTAAGCACGTGGTTAAAGAAAAACATTAATGGAGGATTATGCTAGCTCAACACAGCTTAATTAAACATAAAATTTGATTTAAATATCATTTTAACACAGTATATAAAAAATCCCATACAAACTTCTTCGTTAATCTTCAAAATGTTTCGCCGCATATACAACAATATGTATGTCGCTATTATGCACAGGCTAAAAGAAGCTCTCCTAAATGCGTAGTAAACTTCAAATTCTAAACCGGAAACTGGTCGCTTTTTCTTTAGTTTAACTGGTCAGGTAACTGAAACGAACAACGTAGCTCTTGACGTTTATAAGGTTATTTGATCTTCAAAGTTAAAAAAATAAAAATCGTAAGCCACTTTCGGGAATTTTTGTCGCATTTATGAAACATGGGGGCGATGTAAAATGAACGATGTGTATTTGATTGGAAATTTCTTTTAAAGAAACCGTTTTACATGCAAAAAAATGTTTCGGGTTTTGTTTATGAAGTTCGTACGCTTCATTATATAACATTTATTTACGATTCTTGCATTAAGATTTTATGTAAAAGAACATTGTCGCATTTAGGGGTTATCACATTTAGGCAGACTGACCTTAATTAAAATTTTGATAATTCGCGTTTAACCCAAATCACAAATTTTATATCTGTATCTTTCCAAACAATCCTCCGATTATTTTTAATGAGATGCAATCATATTTCAGCAAACCCAAATATAATTCTGCTATTCTTCAAATCAGAAACACACCTTTAATTAGAAAAATTATTAATTAATTCATATTTGAAAAATATAAATTTTGATCTACAGTAAGTTTTGCATAAAAGGAAGTACAATTGTCTAAAACATGGACGTGTAAGTTTACAGCTCATTCCAGTGATTATTCCATTCCTTGTCTTCGGTCTGTTGTTATGAAAAGATCTCCAAATATATATATATATAATAGCTGTTACCCGTGACTCCGTTCACGTAACATTTAAAGAAGAATTAATGCATCAATTAAGCAAAAAATCCCATAAATTAAAGCATATACAATTAAACCTTTTATCATATTTTATAGTATAAATACTTCTGATGATCCCAATTTGCATATATATATATAGGATCATTTAATTTGTTTTCGTGATATTAAGTAATAGAGATACTTATTGCTTTAAACCGCGGAAAAAAATAATTTATAGAAAAACCCGCGATTACGGATAAACATTTTCATATTGATTGTTGTATTGTAATTTAGGATTATGGAAGCTGCGAAATTTGCAGGAATATGCTCCATTGGGGGGCAAAGATTATCTTTCACAGATGTTTTTAATTGTAGATTTAGATATTTTAAAATCGAAAGAAATTTCAGAAAACAATACCTGATTATTACCCGGATTTTGTATTGGCTTTTCTTTTGTGCTTTTTGATAATCAGAGTACCATTAAAGATTAGAAGGGGTGAGGTGAAAGACGAATTTATTGCTTAATTCGAGGCATAGGCTCTTTGCACGTAAATGATGTCACATGTAAAGTCTAGTCCCCAATTAAAATTACTTCCTAAACTTTTTTTACATCAACTTTCATATACTATTTCCTAAAATTTTATGAAACCTGCATTGTGGGGGATTTTACGGCAAAAGTATGGTAAACTTATGCATTTTCGAATGATAAATTTTATGGAAATCACGTCATTTTGTGTAACTGCTATAAAACACTAATATATTTTCTATATGAAAACCGGCTAACGGTTTATAATATGACGACGCTTTCACCAGATTATTTTCTCCTACGGAATAATACTTGTCGAAAAAAAAACCTTTCACTTCATAAATCAAGCAAAAATATGCATTTTAATTTATTTAAAACATGAAATTACTTAAAGAAATTGAATATTATTGTACATTTAGAAAAACACTGAAACATTAATTTTATTAAATACTAAATTTCAAGTAAGAAAATCTATTTAAAATGTAAGCTAGAATTGCATTTTGAAATTCTGTGACTTTTAACCTCTTCGTTCCCTGGGTCCCCAAACGGGGACCTCTGTTTCTTATAAAAATCATTTTCACATCACTTCTTAATAGCTGAATGTTTTTTGCGTTCAAAGCAAACGAATAAATGGCAGACTCTAAGCTGATTCCGACATAAAATAAATGTTATTTTCATCTGAGTTTGCGAAATGCCTAAAAATTCCCAAAGGACCGTGTGACCAAGAAAGTGAGAAATTTCAATAAGTTTTTAACTTTTCGATAAAAATTTAATATTTTTCGATAAAAAATTTTGAGGATTTGTTATTTACTTGTGTAAAGATCTTAAATTTGTGATTGCGTTCATTTAGGTTAATGGTAATTAAATTGATATTTTAAGGGGGTTTGTAGTTTTAGATCCATATATTTTAACCTAACGAATGTAAGCTAGAATTTTTCTGAAATTGACTAAGCGCCTAAAGGATCAATTTCAGAAAATATATTTTTTATGTCATTTATGATGTCATTTTGCTTGGAAAAAGCCAATGAATAAGCATTGGTATTATTATTTTAGTTTCGGAACTGAAGAGGTTAATGTAAAACATTATTTCTGAAAAGTGTATTGTAATTTCGTGATTTTGTTTTTAATTTCGAAGCTGGTGAAATGAAAATGACATCACATTAACGAAATTAAAATAAATGTATATTAATATTTTTTGATTAAAATGAATGCTTTACATGAAAAAATATTCCATCATCTTTACCCGATAAAACTTTATTACTAAAAACGCCTTTGTGAAACGTTTAATCTGCCAACATTTAAAAATAACTAATTAAAATAGTATATGCCTTTTTTTAAATTCAATTCGTATGAATAGGGGGACAACCACTATCCACTTCTATGCACGGAAGTTTTATTTACATCCTTGGTTGTAAATGTCAATATGTCGACAGACGATTTTCGCTTTTCTCTCTGTGGAATAAATTCATTCATGAAGCTTCAATGTGTGAAAATATGTTTTTAGTTTTTGGAAAATTTACCTTCTTTTTCAATTTTAAAGAGAAAATAGCCTCAAAAAATATATTAATCCGTCTTCTCCTGATAATCATAAAGTGAATTTTGATTGAAACTCTCATTTGTGTGTAACTTATTATATTCACACTTTTTAATTAGTATTAGTGAAAAGTATTTCTGTTGTTCATTTTAAATATGGCGTCATTATTTATCCATTTTCATTAGTTACTGATAGTCATGCCCCTTGTATTTTTAACGCATACTTGAAAATGCCTGTTTTATTTCAAATATGACATCATATGCTTCCAAGCGAAATATTTTCTAAATAATATAAATCTTTTTCATTATTATTCCTTGTAATTTTTACGCCATTTTTGTCAGAAAACCTCTTACTAACGTAATAGATATTCATGCTTCAAGTATAATAAAAAATATTCCCTTTTCTCCAAATATGACGTGATGTTTACTTTCTTTTGAATACATTGTATTAATTTTCCGCGTGGAAATTGTTCAGAAAATTAATTTTCGAGGAGGAAGTATTATTCCCGGTTTTCATTTTCTTGGCAATGTTAAACAAATATGGTTAAATGTTACAGGAAAATTGCCAATTCATTGTGTATGAAAAATAATGAAACTTTGTATTATTAAGCAAAATATTTCAATAAAATAAATTAAACATAGCCTATGTTCATTTCCAAGTTCTAATCCATCTATATCCAAAAATACAAAATCATTAATTCATCCGTTTAGATGCTGACTTCATTCAAACTTTCGGACACACATTGACATTTATATTACTATAAGGATATATATATATATATATATATAGATATATATATATGTTACACTATTAGATCTAATTCCGTGATTTCCTTATCTTATTCTAAATTACTACTTTATATTCATTTATATTCACTTCCTTATTCTTAAATAATCTCTATCGTTAATTTTGTTAAATTCCCTTTAATTTAATGTCTAGCTTGTCTAAATTACGTAAACATTACGCTTTTAATATTCTTAGATTAAATTTTCCATTTCCGCTCTTTTTTCTTTTAGAATGTTCTTTTAGCTTCCATTTTATTTTCCCGCGCGTATTCCGGGGTTCTCCCTTTTACCTTTAAATTCATCCACTCGCACTGTCAGCACGCTTTCAATGACGTGGTATTCTTAATTATTAATTGGTTGAGAGCGCGACCTTTGTCATATTTGTATTCCTACACTTGACGCACAAGAAGCAGATGCTCGCTGTATTTCAGCGGATTTTTGTCATATTTTCATTTTTCACACCATCCACTGGTCACCGTTCACGTTTTCGACTATCTACAATTTTGTTCATCCCTAAATTGCTACTATGAAACAATAGCTAATATTCTTGGTGGAAACTGTGCCACCGAAAGATGTTTAAACTGCTGACCTGATTTTACGTTTTTGTCTCAATTATTTCTAAGGACACTTTCACGGAAAAATGTATTCCATGGCCTTCACTCGTTGACTGATAACCCTTCCAATCATCATATAACGTCAATGTCGTAATCTAACACGACAGGATTCAAGTTTTCGTTATACTAGTACAACAAAATCGAATTAATCTGTTCTGATAACTTATACTAATCCATTACTACTGGATGTGATCCACTACTGATATCGTGACAGCCAGTTACTTCATTTCAACTAGAAAAGTAATACAAAGTTGAAAATAAAACAATATTAAAAAGTATAGTGGAATACTAATAAAAACTAATTACCCAATTTTAATGCATACAGTATAACATTAGTTATATCAAATAAACTTATATGCATATTAATCACTATAAAGATAGTATACTATTATTAATTAATATGATATTGTCCTGAGTAGACTAAAATTTAAAAACAAGTTAATTTTGAATTTGATTAAATATTAAATAAGCTAAATTTAATATGAATTGAAAAAAGAAAATGTCACCAATTACATATAAAACATCAAAACAACATCCATATAAAATACGTATTAGTCCAGTCATTTGGTAGAAAATAGGGGAAAGTTTTGGTGTAGTTTTGATATTTGGTGCCTTTATGTTTTTTGGGTCGTTGAACACGAATCTGAAGTTTGCCAACAAAATTTATCCCGGGAAACACGTTTTTTTCGCAAAAAACTGAAAAAAAAACGGGATTTTCTTTGTTTTTTCAAAATAACCTCAAAATTATGCATTTTACGCAAAAGTCCTCAATACATAAATTAAAGAGGATAAAATTTCCTACATTTTATCTACTAAAAGTTTTTTTCTCTGATTAATGGTTTAGCCGTGACAATGCCACAAAAATGGGTGTGAAAATAAAAAAATTCTGAAAAAACGGGAATTACGGCAGTGCACGGTGGGTGATTTACCGATTCTAGTTGGTCATAATTATTTTTGGCGTCAATATAGTCGCATCGCCATGAAATTGAAAAATGTTATTCATATTCAGTATTGAATGTTAGGTATTGTAAAATGTTGCGTGTAGGAGTCATAATTTCGTTACAGGGACATTCAAAAGTATTTCATTATATTACGGCCTATGGGGAAAAATCGTTTGAGTTTTTTTTCAATAATGTTTCATAATTTCAAACACTTTGAAATTTGTATACATATCTATGAAGTGCACTACATGTTGATTTCTTATAGTATATGGTATGGGTAGTATTTATCGGTCATTTACAGGGACACTAAAGAGAATTATGTTACATTACGGTCTATGGAGAAAAATTGTTTGTGGTGTATTTTGTTCATGTTACACCTTTTCAAAAGTATTTAAATTGATATATATCTCCGAGGTGCTCTATAAGATGCTTACTATTGAATATGATGTGCCATTGATCTTTCATATACAGGGGCACACAAAATAAATCAGTTATATTTTTCTCTGAACAATAATTGATGGAAGTGCATTTTCAGTTGTGGAACACTTTTTAAATTTAAAAAAATTGCATACTTTTTACCGTGTATAAATTCTATAAATCATATATAGGGCTGCACAAGACATTTATATACCTGCTTTCTGCCGGAAATTCCTAACGAGGAATTTTCAACTGTGCTATGCGTTCACTAACAGTTCTAAATTTTAGCATATTGTGAATTATATGATAAATCTATAATTCATATACAGGGATGTACAAAATTTTCAGCTATTTTTTTCGATTTTGGTTGAAATTGTGTTTTCAAACGTGTTATATGTTTTACAAATTAGTAATTAGACATCGTTTTTCACGTTATTAATCTATGAAGTTTTATTATAGTAGCCCGAATGCGCTCAAAAATGTTCCATAATCTGATCGACGCATGATTTTACGTTCTTTTTGATAATCTTAATGATACATTCTTAACGGTATGGAAACTAAAGTGATAAACTATTTTTGTATTATTATAACAAAATCTAAAATTTCTTTTTCTAAAATTTAAGGTACGGGACAAACATTCGACAGCATTAATGAAAATTCCTGTGTTGCATATTCTGTTTTATATTCATATTTATTTCTGCACAAATCTTACAGGAAACCTAACAGGAACCTTATGTAAAGATAGGAAATCTTAAGATATCATGATTAATATATCATGAGAAAATGCCTACATTATGTTTTGCATTGTATCAAATCTCAATTTGGAGAATTTGTCTGGATCAATTTTGTAACCACTCAGAATTTGCGACCAAGTAATATATTTTAAATGATTTTGTCCCGATATATCTACATACAACTGGCAATTTTTGTCCAAATTTGGTCATAAATTTAAACATTTCGCTCTTGCAAAACTCCATTTCTCTTCATTGTAATTTTCCTCTATAAGCAAAATATTTTGAACCAAATTCACATTTTCGTTACATTTTAAATCTTGTTGCCGTTGTATAATGGTGCAAAAGTTTATTTATGTGACTAACTTAAATTCTGCTGTCTTTGATTTAAAAAAAAAAAAATGGTACTTGAACTAAAATGTCAAGAAAAAGTCATGCCAGAAGGTACCAAATATTTTTTATTAAAAAAACATTTATTTTATACTGTTGGTAGTAATAAAAACATCCACTAATTCTATACGACTATTTTCTATGCTGTAGATGTCGGTGAAAAGCAGGGACCCTCAACTAAAAGAAAGCGGAAATAATATTTTTTTTGTTTTTTAAATAAATGTACTTACTAATGGACATGTTTATTTATAATTAAATAATGATTCATAATGAGTCGTCCTATTTATTATCAGCAACTTCGTTGTAAAATGTAGTCATTCATATAATCTTTAGTATAATTTATAATCAATGCTTGTGTAAAATGGTCAGTTTTCATGTTAAATCTACGTACAGCGGCGTAATTCCCGTTTTATCTGAATTATTTGATTTTCACTCCCATTTTTGTGGCGTTGTCACGGCTAAACCATTGATCAGAGAAAAAAACTTTTAATACATAAAATGTAGGAAATTTTATCCTCTTCAATTTATGCAGTGAGGACTTTTACGTAAAATGTATAATTTTGAAGTTATTTGGAAAAAAACAAAGAAAATCCCGTTTTTTTCTCGTTTTTTGCCAAAAACAAACGAGTTTCCCGGGATAAATTTTGTTGTCAAACTTCAGATTCGTGTTCAGCGACCCACAAAACATAAAGGCACCAAATATCAAAACTACACCAAAACTTTCCCCTATTTGTCCTTTTTGAGCACCTAATGCCTGGACTTTTTTTTAAATTAAGCATTGCGTATTATCCAGACAACTCCACCTTCCTCCGTACTCTAACACCTACCCACCCAACCGTCATATAGTAATTGTTTATTATTATTTTACAATTTTTAATTTTTTATATAAATATTTTTTTTAATTTTATAATTTGTTTTTGTAATTTTGTTTACGAATGTGTTAATTTGTTTTTTTTAAAGATCATGTAAGTACTAATTGTATATTAATGAATATATGATTTTTTTTGGAAAACCATGATTTAATGCATCATAAATTAGTTTTTTAATATTATTGTTAATTAGATGAGAAGAACATAAACATTTTATTCTGTATAAATGATTAAGTATTATATTTCGATATACAGAATGATGAAGACAAGATTTAAAATTTGTAAATGTATTAACTTTGAATTTAAATTCTTTACGTTTATCATATAAATCTGTTATTGTTTTGTTGTCTTTTATTGTAGTTTTAAGATCTAAGAAGTTAATTGTATGGTTAGATAAGAGGTTGTCCGTTAATTCCAAGTTAGTGGGATAATAAACTAGAAATTGAGAAATTTTAGATTGATCAGTGGCAATTAAAATTATGTCATCAATATAACGATATAAATGTAGATTATTATTAGTAAAAGTACGTTCATAGTGATATAAGTATAAGTCTAATAATAAACTGGATGTACAACTACCTTGTTGTATACCGACGTGCTGTAAATATAATGTGTTGTCGTGCAAGATCTAATTATTATAGATAATGAAGTATGTTAAAGATTTAAAATAAGCGATATCTATATTAGATGGTAATTCCAGATTTTTATAATACTTTTTAAATCATGCATTTATAATATTATGTAAATCTAATAAGTCTATATTATTAAAAAGATCTTTGAAGTCATATGTCGTTATATTATATACACAATGAAGATTTTTTAAAATATTGACCAGTTGATAGCTATTTTTTATACAATGTGTATTATCATTGTTTGTAGTAAGTATATATAATTGATTAAGAATTTTTAATAGAAATTTATTGGCTTTATTATTATATGTATTGCAACCAATAGTTACAGTCCTAAATTTAATTGGAGTTTTATGAAATTTGGGAATAAGAACTAAATAATGATAATTAAAGTTAGTAGATAGAATATTTAATAGTTTATAATGACTTTGAATTTTACGATTATTTACAATTACATTTTCATTAGTTTTTTGAAAAGATTTATTAGAAGAAATATGGGTTGTAAGAATTTGGTGATAATAAGATTTACATATGATTGCATAATTATTAGGAGATTTGTCTACATATGTAATAACGTAGTTTTTTTTTTTTTGTAATTTAGTAATTTGTTGGTAAAAATGCTTTGTGTTAATAGAAACCAAATCAGAAATATTATTTTTTAAAGCCATAGTTAATTTTTCAATTTCTAATATTTTCCATTGATTAAAATATTCAATAGGTTTATTGTTAGAGATTAAAATTTTGTATATGAAAATATCTATATCATATGTAAACTGTTTGATAATAGATTTAACAGTAAATTTAGATGAAAGTCTATATTTAGTACCATAACCCATTAGTTTTTTCAATTTAAAATCATTAACTAAATCTATATATATATATATATAGATAGATAGATATTATATAAATATATATATTATATATATATATATATAATATATATTATATATATACATTATATATATATATATATATACCTGCATTTTTTTAAAGTTTTCACGTATAGTCAGTTTTCTTTTTTATAATTAGAAGATAACTTCAGGCCATCAGTTTCAGGGAAAGAGTAAACCTTTTGGATAAAAAAGTCTATGACAAAGTTTATAATCTCCCAAACGAAACTGTTGCGGAATCACCAATAACGACACCTTCCAATCTCAACACAGAAAGAGACTTAAACAAAAAAAGGCGGAATTAACCCTAGAACTACCGGAAATTTTACTCAAGTTTTATAAAAACATTCTAGACCAGAATTTTTACTTAAAACTATTTAATTTGTTTATTTAACTTATTATTGTCTGATTTATACATTTAGTTTGTTTTGAAGAAATTTTCTGGTTTGAATAGATATTTTGAATATACATGTCGGGTCCATTGGACCCTTCTGGTAGACAGAGGGTTAATTAGGGGAAAGCTGGAAATTGTTTTAATTCATTTAGTTTAGGTCAAGAATGAATATACTAAGTTTTCCCACTCGTAGTAGGTAAGCGTTAGAAAATACGCACAGATTTATAGTCGAAAAACAAGTTTTATTAATAACCCTAACAATATCTAAAAAAAAAAAAAAAAAAAAAAAAAAAAACTAACTCAACTAAACATTGTCAATACAAATTCAGTGTCAATTCATTGTCAATATACTTTTTTTATCTTTATACTGAGGCATTTATGATGTTTTTGTAATTGTGTTAGGTCATTATTTGGATATTTTGAGAATAACGGTTTAACTTCTTGATCATGGGCCCAGTGGTAGGAATTGAAAAAAAGACCGAATTCGGCATTAATTTGAGGAAAGCTAGAAATTGTTTTAATCCCTTCGGCATAGGTCAGAAATTAACGTACTAAGTTCCCCACTTCTGCTAAGTAAGCTTTTGTCACTATGGACAAATTATTAGCTTAAAAAGTACATTTTTTCGTGATTTTTAGCATATTTCAAAAACGAATCGTAAATTGATGGGAAATATTGTTTATTATTTCCGATATTGTATTTGAAATATGGGTAGTATTTCATATGACGTATAAAGAGTGAGTATCAGTGCGTATGTATTAAAATTAAGCAGATTGAAAATAAAGAGCGAGGAATGGAGGAGGGTGGGGGGAGGCGAACAAGAGCCCCTTATTCAAGAGTTTAAACCGTAATTCTCAAAATATCCAAACTAATGACTAAACATCATAAATGCCTAAATAAATTAAAAAAAAAAAACATACAAAAAGATGCTTTTCAATGACTTATTCTAACTAGACTTACGGATAAGATTCAATTTATTTTGTGAAATTTTATGAAGTAGATATAAAAAGGACTTTAACTGATGTATAGATCGATAAATATTTCAATAAAAGTAAATTTTTATTTCTCTAACATTGTTTTTTCAAAAATTTATTTATATTCATTCTACATTGTATTTATCAAATTCTACATACTTCTTACAATATATGACTTTCAAACGTAATTATTATCATACATTTAAAAGTGTTCACTTTAATATTCTGTATTGTTACAAGAAATAATGTTTTAAAAATTATCATTTTAAACTACATATGCTCTACAAAAACAACTGCATGTTTCACTATAAATAGTGTTGCTTGATAAGTAACAAAAGCTTGAAAGAATGCAGATAGGAGCTATAAAAAAATTTCCTACCATAAAATATTTTATTTGATCTTTAAAGGTATTTGAAAAAATATTTTTAAAAAGTATTTTTATAAAGTGTTTCGAGTTATCAAAGTAGTTAAAAACCTTAAACTAAAGATTAAAGTCGTAAATAAAGATGATTTACAAGAAAGTATGTTTCTTCTAAAGTACGGTTTCACTAAGAAAGAAACTGAATCATTTATAAACTACAGTAATATATGATTTTCTAAACTTTTATAATTACGTTCTGTGAAGATAAGTTTTAATTGAGTTGCAGACATTGGTAAAATTTAAATATGCAGGCGTCACTAGAGATATTTAATCAGAAGTAGTGCTGATCGTGTAACTAATTTTTTCTTCTTAAAATAAAATGAAATAATTAATTCTATTTAAAAAGACGTAAATTTAAAATTTTTAATTTAGTATCACAAGAATATTAATTTTCTCACTTTAGATTAAGAAGGTTTTCATAGATATGCACGATAGGATATATATTTTTTAAATGACGAAATTAAAAAAATAAGTATTTAGAAGTTTCGTAATAAAGATTCTCTGTTTATGGACATTATTTTTCTCTCTGAACTCCTGCATTATGATGCATCTGAGATACGCTCGAAAATATTACTTCAAAATTTCTGATATAATTTACTTTAAGATATTTTTTAATATCCATCTAATTTTCATATCTATCAATATTAAGTAAAGACTATAAAATTAATATATGGTCTATTTTTTATAAATAAATATTTAACTTTGGTGAATGTTAAAACATAGATTAATTAAGTCCAAAGCAATACATACACAAGGATAGTATGAAATAGTGATGGGCGATAACGAGATGTTTTTCTCGATTTTCTCGATTGTATGGACATCTCGATATTTTTCGATTGTATAAATTTTTTCTCGATGACTACAGTTTGCAAATTTCTTTTATAAATCATATATTATGTATTATATACGTCATACATTTATCAAGAATAGTCTGCGGGTGAACTGGAATGAGTCGATGTTAATAAAGACTAGGTGACTTCGACCGCTAGCGGGCCCCTCCTTTAATTGGGGCCCCTAATTTATACGTAATCTTGTAATATGAAATCACGAACAGGTTACCCGCTATATACGGCACTGATATATGATAGCAGGCGGGTGTGGTGTGCACGCACTACAAAATCTTGTAAAAAATATAATATCGAAACGAATGAACGTCGGACCAGATCTCTTGGGGGAGGGGTCAAAGCGAGCGGAGGGGCACAGCAGCTGCATAATATGATTAAGTCGTCACAGGTCTTTAGGCCTTTCCAACCATATGTCACATGAGAAGTCTGGATCTGAATTTATAAAAATACCCTCCCCGTGGGGGGAAATGGGGGGAGGGGTGCGGGAGGTGGATAACATGAGTAAGTGGTCATAAGCCTTTCCAGCAATATGTCACATGAGGGGTCTCGGCTAAATTTAGAAAAACACCGCCGTGGGGGAAAAGTGGGGGGGGGCGGTCACCGGAGGTGCATTACATCAATAAGTAGTCACAGACCTTTCCAACGATATCTCACATGTGGGGTCTTGGCTAAATTTGGAAAATTGTCCCCCGGGGGGGTTCAAAATGGGGGGGATGGACACCGGAGAAGCATAACATCAATAAGTAGTCACAGACCTTTCCAACGATATCTCACATGAGGGGTCTTGGCTAAATTTGAAAAAGTGTCCCCCGGGAGGGGCAAATTGGGGGAGACTGTCACCGGAGGTGCATAACATCAATAAATAGTCACAGACCTTTCCAACGATATCTCACATGAGGGGTTTTGGTTAAATTTGGAAAAGTGCCCCCCCGGGGGGGGCAAAGTGGTGGTGGGGACACCGTAGGTACATAACATCAATAAGTAGTCACAGACCTTTCCAATGATATCTCACACGAGGGGTCTTGACTAAATTTGAAAAAGTGTCCCCCATGAGGGGGCAAAGAGTGGGGGGGGACTGTCACCGAAAGTGCATAACATCAATAAGTAGTCACAGACCTTTTCAACGATATCTCATAAGAGGGGTACTGACTAAATTTGGAAAGTGTCCTCCGGGGGGCAAAGTGGGGGGGAGGCGACCACCGGAAGTGCATAGCACTAATAAGTAGTCACAAACCTTTCTAACGATATGTCACATGAGGGGTCTTGGCTAAATTTGGAAAAGTGTCCTGAAATTTCATATATTATAAATAATATTTAGCGGAGGGCTCCATAAAAAAATCCGATCTAAAATGATAAAAGCGGAAAAAAATTACCCTCGCAGTGGGGGCCAAATTGGGGAGGGGAGGAAGAAAGTCTCATAATATGAAAGAGTCATCCGAGAGCTTACCGATGACATATCACATGACTGGTCCAAAAAAAGTTTGAAAATTGCTCCTCCTCTCTCCCCCCGTGGGCCCACTCTTTCACCCCGGAATTCACACAGCCGCCACTTTAAAATTTTTATGTTCAATAAATAATATTTACCGGAAGACTGCATAAAAAACCCATATTTAAAGTGATATTTAAATTTATTATAGAAATCGGCTAAGGTTTTAAAAATTTGTTCGCCCCTTCCCCACCCCCCTTTGGGCGAAGAAAGGTTCATAGTATGAAAGAGTGGTCAAAGGGCTTTTCGATTATATGCCACAAGAAGGGTTCGGTAAAATTTTTAAAATTGCACCCCATGAGTCCACTCTCACGTCCTCCTCCCTCGAAATCATCCGACCCACCTTCCTCTTTGAAAATTTTATATTTAATAAATAATTTTTATCGGAGGGTTCCAGGTATGTGACATCTTGGTAGGGCTAAAATAAGAGAAACTTTAAAAATTAGGGCTTCATTTCACAGCTCATTGTCATGCCTTTTTCACTATCTCGTCCCTTGGTACTCTCGATAAATTTTCTTACTTTTCTTCTCTGCCGAGGACGAGAGAAATCCTCGAAAAGCTTCTCATAGCGAAATGTTGAAAAGCGCGAGAGAAATCCTCGAAAGGCTTTTCATTGGGACATTTCGAAAAGGACGAGAGTAACAAGCGAGAGGCTTCCCATCGGGAAAGGTTGAAAAGGGCGAGAGGAAACTCTCGAGAGACTTCCCATCCCGAAAGTTTTAAAACCGCGAGAGAACCAACCATCGAGCAAATTCCCATCTGGAAGCGTCGAAATGCTGGAAAAATCATCGAGATGAGATTTGCCGAAATGCGAGATGGAAATGAAGCTTTCAGAGTCAAACTTACCGCATTTCTGGTTTAAGTCATAATTTCTCAAAGGAGTCCATCTGCTTATCCAATCACTTTTTAGCTCACAGGCTATCTAAGTCTGAGAGCTAATGTACCCGTCGGTTCTGTGTGTATGCATGTAACGTACGTACGTATGTATGTACGTAACGCGATAACTCTTGATTAAAATGTACGATTTGCTTCAATTTTTTTTATGTTCATTCTGATAAGACGTTCCGCTGTTTAGTTTTGACGGTTCATTGGTTAAGGATAAAGGGAGAGAAGGGGGGCTGGTCCCTCCCCCCTCCTTAATTTAGATAAATATGTTTTTCATGCAGAATTCTTCGATTTGCTCCAAATTTCGTATACCGGTTTATTATGTTAAGGAGCTTCCCTGATTAAACTTGGAGGTTCATTAGTCAAGTATGAAGGGGGGGAAAGGGGGTTAGACCCCTTCCTTAATTTAGATAAATGGGTTTTTCATGCAGAATTATTCGATTTGCTCCAAATTTGGTATACCGGTTCATTATGTTAAGAAGTTGCCTTGATTAGATTTGGAGGTTTACGGGTTAAGTATAAAGGGGGAGAAGGGGGCTAGACCCCCCCCCAACCTTAATTTAGATAAATGGGCTTTTCATGCAGAATTATTTGATTTGCTCATAATTTGGTATACCGGTTTATTATGTTAAGGAGCTTCCCTAATTAAACTTGGAAGTTCATTGGTTAAGGATAAAGGGGGAGAAGGGGGGGGGCTGGTCCGCCCCCCCTTAATTTAGATAAATGGGTTTTTCATGCAGAATTATTCGATTTGTTCCAAATTTGGTATACCGGTTTATTACGCTAAGAAGTTGCCTTGATTAGATTTGGAGGTTTACGGGTTAAGTATAAAGGGGGAGAAGGGGGCTGGTCCCCCCTTAATTTAGATAAATGGGCTTTTCATGCGGAATCATTTGATTTGCTCCAAATTTGGTATACCGGTTTATTATGTTAAGGAGCTTCCCTGATTAAACTTGGAGGTTCATTAGTTAAGTATGAAGGGGGGAAAGGGGGGGTAGACCCCCTCCTTAATTTAGATAAATGGGTTTTTCATGCAGAATTATTCGATTTGTTCCAAATTTGGTATACCGGTTTATTACGTTAAGAAGTTGCCTTGATTAGATTTGGAGGTTTACGGGTTAAGTATAAAGGGGGAGAAGGGGGCTGACCCCCCTTAATTTAGATAAATGGGCTTTTCATGCAGAATTATTTGATTTGCTCCAAATTTGGTATACCGGTTTATTATGTTAAGGAGCTTCCCTGATTAAACTTAGAAGTTCATTGGTTAAGGATAAAGGGGGAGAAGGGGGGCTGGTCCCCCACTTAATTTAGATAAATGGGTTTTTCATGCAGAATTACTTGATTTGTTCCAAATTTGGTATACCGGTTTATTATGTTAAGGAGCTTCCCTGATTAAACTTGGAGGTTCATTAGTTAAGTATAAAGGGGGGGAAAGGGGGGTAGACGCCCTCCTTAATTTAGATAAATGGGTTTTTCATGCAGAATTATTCGATTTGCTCCAAATTTGGGATACCGGTTTATTATGTTAAGAAGCTGCCTTGATTAGATTTGGAGGTTTATGGGTTAAGTATAAAGGGGAGGGGCTAGTCTCCCCTTAATTTAGATAAAAGGGTTTTTCATGCAGAATTATTGGATTTGCTTCAAATTTAATATACCGATTTATTCCGATATGGCGCTTCCTTCATTAGATTTGGAGGTTCATTGGTTAAGTATACAAGGGCGAAAAGGGGGCAAGTCCCCTCCCCTTAATTTAGATAAATGGATTTTCATGGAGAATTATTCAATTTACTTTAATTTTATTTCTATGTTTGTTCTGATAAGGAGCTTTCCTGATTAGATTTGGAAGCTCATTAGTTAAGTATAAAAGGGTTAAAGGGGTTAGACCACCCTTAATTTAGCGATATGTTTCTTTTTTTCATGCAGAATTATCTGATTTGCTTCAAATTTGATATACTGATTTATTATAATTAAGGAGTTTCCCTGATTAGATTTGGAGGTTCATTGGTTAAGTATAAAAGGGGAAAACGGGGGATATTTCCCTTCATTTATTTTTTGAGGGACATTATTCTTTGAAATAAGAGTATAATATACAGTTAGTGTTAATAACCTGTGAGCTCAATGCCATCAGTTTAACTGGCACTTATCATTTTATTGCTATTAACCGATGTGGGTTATGAAGCATAGTGGTTTATGTATTTAGTTCTATATAGTCCTAGTTTCAAACTTTACTGTTAAATTTTGTGTCATTTTGCCCCGAATTTTCAATGTTTCTCTTATTTTAGCTCTGCCAAGCTGCCCCATACCTGGAGACTCAGATAAATACTATTTATTAAATATAAAAAGTTCAAAGAGGAAGGTGAGTGAATTGTGGGGTGCGCGAGAGTGCACAAAGGGAGGCAGGGGGGGGGGTAAATTTCAAACTTTTACTAAACCTTTCCTTGACATATCATCGGAAAGTCCTTTCACCACTCTTTCATATTATGAACCTTTCTCCTCCCAGAGTTGAATTCCGGAAGGGGTTTGGGGTGGGGGTGGGGGAGCGGTGCGGGGGTGACTTTTTTTTTAATTGTAGAGATTTCTACGATAAATATCATTAAATGAGGTTTTTTAATGGAGCTTTCCGATAAATATTATTTATTAAATATAAAATTTTAAAAGTGGGGCTGCGTGATTTCCGGTATATTCTAGGATAAAAGGGGGAATCCACGTGGGAGGGGTAGATTTCAAACTTTTTTTGGACCAGTCATTTGATCTATCATCGGAAAGTTTTCTGTTATCATCGCAAAGTTACTCTTTCATATTATGAACCTTTCTTCTTCCTTCCTTAGTTTGGCGCCCCGAGAGAGGCACTTTTCGAACTTTTTTGAAATCGTAGCGTTTTTAAACATTTTAGATCGGATTTTTTTTACGGAGCCCTCCGATAAATAATTTTTAATATATGAAAATTTCAAAGAGAAGGATGGGCAGTGTATATTTCGGGGGGGGGGGGGGGGCGATAATTGGAATCCTGGGAGTTGGGACTCTTTTCTATCTTTTGCTGACACCCCTCATGTGATATATCATTGGAAAGCTCTGTGACTACTATTTCATTTTATATATCGCCCGCGCCCCTACCCTTACTTTGCCCCCGAGCGGGGGCACTTTACTAAATTTAGCCGACGCCGACACCCCTCATGTGCCATATCGTTGGAAAGTCCTGTGATCACTTATTCATATTATGCACTTTCCTTGCCCCTCCCTCCTACTTTGCTCCCCGCGGGAGTTCGTTTAATGTATTCCAGTTGAAGACTTTATAAAAATGGGGAAATTAAAGATCCAATCTCAAATGACGTAGAAAAATCAATAAAAAATTTTGGTCCCTTTTATCATCCTTTAGTTCATATTTCTGCCACTAGGGGGTGCTTTTGATTCTTATTTCTTTGGCCATTTTGGTGCTAATTGCCGAAAAATTCTAATTTTTGATACTTAAACTCCCCTTACCGCTTCATAGCTACTCGCGTTTTTTCAGCTTTTTTTCAACCAGGGGGCACCCTTACAAGACTTTTCCAGTCTTATGGCTCCTTTATAGTTTCCCTTTGGTTTGTTGTTTTTTTATTCCATCTGTTTTCAGTTACCCTATATTTAATAAAATCTGCCTTATATATATGTAAAAACAATGATTTCAATAATCGATTCTAGAACATCTCCTTTGTAGATTCTCGAAAGTAATCGATGACTGTATCGATTGTGTATTTTACGATAACGATTTTTTTCGATTGGTAAATTTTCGAGAATCGCCCATCACTAAGCCCTATCACTACTATGAAATTGTCGGCCAGAATAATAGCTTCCAGTTTTCCATTAACTGTTTTTAGCTTTTCTCGTTATAATCGATTGTAAAACATCTCGATTGTAGATTCTATGAATTAATCGATGGCTGTATCGATTGTGATTTTTTACGATGACGATTTTTCTCGATTGTCGAATTCTCGAGAATCAGCCCATCACTAGTATGAAATATTTTTAGTTATATTAACACAAAAGTTTTCATATTTTTCTCAAGAATATATTTTTCTTTTATACATCACTAAAAGTGATTTCATTAGTGGAATTTTCCCTAAAGAAATTTGTGTTATGCATGGCAAAAAATGAAATCTATAGACTTAAATCCTTCTTAAATTATGATGATTTTTTACTGAAATCAAGGAAAATTTTTAATCCTAAGGTAAAGATTATCCGGAAGTGTTGAATAAAAGCTGCGTTTCAATAGAATCATGTGAAGCACTAGACAATTTTCTGCATTTTATAAAAATTGCTTTTATGGAATTTCTTAGTGTCCATTTTCTCTCAGTAAAAAAATGTTAATCCACGCTAAAATTAGAAAAATATTTTCCTACGAAAGTTTACTATTTCATAAAATTACGCCTGATTTCTGCTATTTTGGAGGAAAAAGTTTTGTAAGGGGTATCGAATGCTTACACCACCAGTCCTTGTTATACATGCGTTTTAAACATAATGTAAAATTGAGTTTAATAGACGGAAATTATTCTCTTACAAGTTAGAGAAAATCGATTAACAAATTTTAAATTTCAACTAAACTTGTATGTACTTTTTTATCCTTATTTAATAATTGTTAGTTTTAAAAAGTTCAAAACATTCAACACTGAAATTTTACTGCAAACTAGCTATTTCCTGAATTTTATAAAGAATATCAAGAAATTAATTTTTTATATTTTTTTCATTTTTGTTAGTTCAACAATAAATAAATAAATAAAAGAGAAAAATAATATTGAGTTTCATTTGAAAAACAATATTTTCAGAATATAATTAGATAACTAATCACGATAGTTATTTAGCCTCTAATATAAATGAATTTGAAGCAGGAGTAAATTTGAATTAATTCAACACATCAACATTAGACAACTATGTTTTAGAAAGTTGACTTTTTTTCTTTTATTTCGGTGACGATTTCGGATTAATAAAAAATAAGACGATACATATTTTTATAAAAGTTAATGAAATATATGTTAACATGTTTAACAAATATATAATTCAAAATTAAGATAGAATTTATTAAAAAAAATAAATTAAATAAAAAAAATCAAGAATTTTTTTTTAAATTCAAATTTTAAAGCCAAGTCTTTAAAAGCCAATAATAATAAGAGTTCAAAATTGAAGTAGCAGTTGCTAATAATTATTGGCTCTCTCATTTTCAAAACAAAGAGACGTATTTGTATAAATAAATAACATTTAGTTATTAAAATAATCTCTGATGGCAGTTCTTGGAAGTACTAAGAAGTTTTAAATATAATGTATATTTTTAACTTGTAACATCTTTTCATTATGTTAATTGCCTTTTAAGTAAGGCTGTGAATCTTTTAATGTTCATATTATATATTTTATGTGTTTAATGAAGGTGAAAAATTGCGTTAAGTCTTATTATTTTATCTGGAAAAATTATTACATTATATTTTTGAACATTGTATAACTTTATCATTTTTATATAACATGAAACCAGGTTAAATTTGCTTAATATAATGTTAAATTTTGTGTTGTTTTTTTTACAGTTCATTTCAGCAGAACCCTGTTCCAGGTGAAATATAATAATTATAACACCTTTTACATTGTTTTCATATGATCAAATATATTTTTGCAATGACAGAAAATGTGTTTAAATTTTAAGCGGTTTCCAACATAGTTTAAATGTGTTTATGAATTCAGCTTGTCTGTCTGCCCATACTCTACCAATGGTGAATATATTCAGATTGCCACGCATTTTTTGTACTTGATTGATTTTATTATAGTATTTCCTGTATTCAAAATGAAGTGTGTTGCATTAAAATTTCGTTCATAGGGACACACAAAATAATTCTGGGACATAATGGTCAATGGAGAAAATCGTTTCCGATGCATTTTACAGATGTTACAGTGCTTCAAACACTGCATACCAATCACTGATGTTTACAATACACGTTTTCTCAGGAATATACAATTAGTAGAATTTATAGTTCGTTTACAGAGACGCACAAAATAATTAAGTTACAGAACGGATTAGGATCAGTTTCATTCGATTAAAAATGAAAATTTTTAATAATATTCTGTTAAGGTTAGAATGCGTTTCCTAATCTGTGCCTGGCGGATGATTTTTTGTTCTTGTTATAGATATACAGTCTAATAAAAAAGTGAAAACCCTCGAATAAATCTGAAAAAAAATGTTGTAGAAGAAAATTATTTCTGCCAAACGATTGGAAATAAACTCTACATTTAAATGATGTATACAGCATTTGCTTAGGGGGCATCTACAATTTAAAAGAAACCCAAACATTGTTTTTTTGCAATAGTAATACCCAAGTTTGACAACATAAACATATTTTACACCTTTCAATTAATCTAAATACAAATGTTTATGGCATTCGTAAGATTAGTTGCCGAAACGTCAGTGAAGGCTTACTGTGGAGACACGAAAAGTTTTGGTTTCCGTTTGTCTGTCTGTCTGTCTGTCTGTCTGTCTGTCTGTCTGTTCCGCGATAACTGCCGTAAAAAGCATCCGATTAGCTTAAAATTAAGTATGCATGTTAGTATTATCCCCGGATTTAGCTGTATAGTTTTTGGTTAAATTTGGTTCATGCGTTCGGAATATATAGAACATTTTATTTTGCGACTTAATGCTTTCCTATAGCAATTCAGACGATTTTTCCATTTTTATTTGTTGAAAGGAAATGGCTCATATGATTGAAGGATTTAAATAGTAAATTATGGATGATGTAATTTCTAATTAGAACCATACATTATTCATATTAGTTTGAAATTTTGTGTATACATTTGTCAGAGTTTTTAAATTCGGTGTTTAACTTATGGAGGTATTTTATATATGTGTTCCAATAATATATCTTTTTATAAATTTACTTTTTTTCAAAGCACATATTTCATTGTTTTATTTTCTTTTAACTGTTGCCTAGCGACGGAACTACACCTAAAAATATCGTAAATGTGAAAGTATTTGTAATTGTTTGAAGTCAATCAAAGTCAAAAGGGACGAATTAATGCCTTTGTGACTTTACATATAGATGAAATTTACCCCAGAAATAAAGAAAGACTATGTTCTACTTATTTTGTTCAAATATTTTTTCTTTTAAATTAAGAAGTTCATTATTTTCATAAGGAATAAATCGACATTTTGCTATAAAATTTAACAATCTTTTTTTTTTTTTTTTTTTTTTTTTTTTTTTTTTTTTTTTTTTTTACCGTTGCCAAGAAAATCCTATCCCAGAATAATAATTTATCCTAAACAGTTAATTTTGATTTGAAAGATTTTCATGTGCAAGAGGAAAATGAAATAAAAAATAGACATGAATACGTCTTCATATTGGAAATAAAACTAAAATACGAAAAGAAGGTGAATTTGATCTCATATATCAAAAATAAAACTAATATGCTTTGAGGTTGAAATAAAAAGGGCTTGTGTTATGATATTAATTCTTATTATTAAAAGAAATGTTACTAATATCTCATGGTTTATCGTCTGCACACAGCTAACAGAAATGTTAATTTTTAATCGAAAATTTCAATGAGAAAAAAAAAAAAAAAAAACAACTTTTGAAAATCAAATATATAGTAAACATCAAAATTTTACACCGCAAAATTATCGCTGTCGAAAATGATGTCATTGTATTGGGAAATAAATATTCTCATTCTTAAAAACCAAGCATTAACTAGATTACCTAAAAAAATATTTTATGACGAGTGTTACTTCTTAATGCCGCCTCATTTCAGAAAATATGAATGAAAATTATTTTATTTTTAAAAGGAAATTATATTTTCATTCATAAAACCTAAACTTTTAATATAATTGCGTCAAAGTGAATCATTTTCTGTCCACCAGTATTGAAAATTAAGGCTCGGAAGTATAAAAAGAAATTTAAGATTTGCGATAACCATTAGCGCAATAAATAAAAAAGTTACATATGTAAGTTAATGAGACCACGGGGAGTTCAGGGGGCGAAGCCCCCCCCCCCGGAAGAAATCTATTTTATTATTTAAAAAATATATCAGAATTAGTAGCTCATGAAAATTATTTCAAAATATCCTTCCATAACAACGTTTTTAATTTAATGCTTCTAATGTCTGAAAACTTCGTATTTTTTATTCTTATAAATAATTACATAATTTGAAAACTTTAAATTGCGGTTTGCAGGAAATTGAATATTACCAAAGTGTGTCTAAAAACAGTGACTTGCAGGGCTGACGTTGAGGCTCCTGATCTGCAGATTTACTAGTTTAAGAAAAATTAGTTATTTTAAAATGAGCATATTTTAGGGGTTGTATCCAAATTGGTGTTTGGAATTCGATTGTACAAATGCTACAGAAGGACTATTTCCCTTCTATTAAGGTACAATTTCTTTTGTCAATATGACCATTTCACTGACTTAATATGTTTTGACTGCTACCAACCCAAATGTTTCAGTAAAATGAATAATATATATTTTTCTAATTATGCTTTTCTGCACATCATAGACAGTCCTTTGAACCACCATTTTGATGTCATTTAAGCATAATTTGAAAACTACTTGGTAGAAGAATTTTAAATTTTGAATTTGCATAAAGCAGGGCATGATAAATAAAAACCTATCAAAAAATCGTACTTTGCAATTCATATTTTGTTCCTTTAATCATTTCATAATTCATAATTGATATTATGAATTTTTTAAAATTATAAATTGAATGCATTTATGCTTGGGTTTTTTAGTATTATAACCACACAAAAATTATCACATTAGGATTATAATTTCAGGGATTAAACGGGATAATTTCAGAGATATTAATAAATATATGAAAATGTAATTCAACATCAGAAGCTCTAAGTTTTCAAAGACTATAATTCAAAACTTATCAACCAAATGACTTGAAATTTCGTATCTAGGTATAGTTTGAACCGAATATTTAAAATATACTGTCAAAATTGGGTCTCACCATTGAAAATACGAAGTTTTGGCTGGATTTGATTTGTAGGTTGCCTCCTAGGCAAATTTTATAAACATCATTTAAAGTAGACTTTATTTCCAGTCATTTAGTACTAGTAACTTTATTCTACTATAATTTGTTTCTGAGTTAGTAGGGGGTGTACACTTTTTTTCCATGGCTTTTATATGAAAGCTACATTAAAATTTAATGCTATATAATATTTTTTCAGCCTGTATACGCCAAAAGTTAAGATCTCAAATTTTTTTTTCTTCACATAATTGATGAAGAAGGTATAGTTTCCAGTGCTGTTTTCAAATGATATTAAAAAATTCAGAGGCTTTATATATTATATTTTCTTTTTTGTAAACGATTAAGTAATATATCATTACTACGGTCCTTCCCCTGATTAGAAAATATTTCCTTTTACAGAACAAAATTGGGCGATTAATTTCTAAAATTATGTAACATAACATCGCAGTCATTCGCGTAATTTATTTGAGATATTTTAAGATATAAAAATTTCTGGTAAACTTTTTTCATACAATGCTAACAAAATTCATGAACTATGTTTTTCTCAGAAGTTATAGTTATCTTTTGTGTTGATAATAAGTATGACTGATCTCTGATTATGACTACAGTATATTTCATTAATTAATACATATATCCCAGTAAAAGTGAAAATTAAATTAAGTTTAAATTAATCATTTTGACAGTTGCTTAAAAACAGCATTAAGTGTCAAATATTTCCTAATGTATGCTGTTAACATAAAAACATGTGAGTAAGAATACTAATGATCAATTTCAAAGTTTAATTGATGCCTAAGGTTAATTGCTAATGCGATTTAATGTTAAAAACTAACGCCACAAAATAGAAAATCCATGAAATAAAAAATAATGTAATTACAGCTATTATGGATGAGGTAATATACGTTTATGTGGACATTTTTCACCAACTAGTCATGTTTTTCAAGTAGTATAGGGGAGACTAGGGACGGTTGACCATAGGGGAGGCTCAACCCACCCATCAGTTTTCATATTTAAAAGAATTTCAGAGTTTTATCAATAGATGTCAACCAAAGCCACTAGAATGCTCATATGACAGCCTTTGATTTATACAGAAAATCGAAATAGGTGTGTAAAAAATCAATTGTGAGAAGTTTTCAACCTAAAAGTTGTGTTTTTAAGAAATATTTTGTAAATTTTCTTTAGATAAAATGTATCATAGAAATTTAAGTAAGTAGGTTTTCAGTAATGCAGAAATGTCGAGCTTCCATTCCAGGCATAAAGATTGTACAGTAAGTTAACATTAACATAACAATGTGCGAAAGAAAACCGTTATGTGGGTAACATTTAGAAAACAGTTACGTGGGGAGGCTTGACCCAGTCAATGTGAGGGAGGGTTGACCAGGTGCTGAAGGCTCCCTTAATTAAGTGGTTTTGGAAATATTTTTATTATACACTGTGCATAATGAAAGGCTAATGGCTACATGTAAAAAGAATGTAAATTTCTTCTGTAAAGTTACAGTAAAATGGGGTAATGAAAAAGAAAATGTTTAAGACTGATTAAAGAAAGATATGAAAAATTGCTATAGTATCCATTGCATGAAAAAACATTAATGAAATATAAATGGAAAAGTTGATAGGAACTATTTTCCACTTAAATATTACTTGCAATAGGTTAATAGAAGCAGCGGAAAAGACTAGAAGGAACCAGAAAGTATGAAAGCAGCAGTGTTAACCCTTTCAGGCGCAGCGGTATAGTTATGAAGCCACTTAATTTTAATTCCCAAACGCCACAACGGCACCAGATTTTTGCTAAAATCTTTTTCATTTAATGTGTATCTGAAATATAGCTTTTTTCTTATTTTCAAATAAATTTGTTCGTAAATTCCAATGCCAGTCATTTATTTCAACAATTTATAGTACTGGAAGTACTACTTAACCCGTGAAAGGGTTAAAAGATGTTAATGATAAGTTAATTGCTCATGCGGCTGCAAAAGAACATAGGGGACAAAAGAACATCGAAAAACTTCAGGAAGGTATGGTGGACAAATTTCACGAGGATGAATACAGTGACATGAAGCTAAACTATGTAACTAGAGCAGTCAGGTCGAGTGTCACAAAAATAGGACAAGGAGACAAAACAAGCGGGACAGTGGTTCCTAAATCCGGATATAATAATACATGAAACACTGTGAAAACGGAACCAGTCTCCAACGGAATACTGTCTTAAATGTTAAAATTTCATTTTCTCTGGTGTACTATTATAACTGCTCAGATAAAATCCTGTTTAAAACAAAATTTTTCTCCTGTCATTTGCGACTGCGTCTAAACAGGTTTGTTTAAGCATCAAATTTTCTAATATATTTTTTTTATATTAATTAAAAATTAAAGCAGGTAGCATAAAGTTATTTTGATTTTTTAAAACTGATTTTATTTCTCTTCACAAATTTTTCCATATAAAACAAAGTGGGTCAAACCTCCCATATTGTGGGTCAACCCTCCCATATGTGGGGAACTTTGACTCATTGTTTTCTCGTGAATAAGATCAATCATTTTTCAAATTTCTTATATATTACACTTATGTAGCAATTTTATTTTGATAACTGATTGTATAACGAATAAAATGAAATATAAAACTTTATTCTACGCTCAATGTTTAAAAAATAAAAATTCATTTTGCAAAAAGTGGGTCAACCCTCCCTAGCTCCTAACTGATTGTTCATGAAAGGTTTTTTCTACTATAGGTTTTCTAAATTTCTGATTACGGCTGATAACAGAAAATGAAATGTTGCAAACAATCTTTCAACATATGTAGTTGTAATTACAACACCAGGTTGATTAAATGAAATTTATGTTGCGTAGTTTAAATACTACAGCATAACAAATTCGAGCATCTCTCGGCAACCAGTTTTAAAATCATTAGTGAAAATTTGTTTATTCATTTACGATCTATGATTGAATATAGCAGGTGTTCGCAGTTTTGGTCTTTGTATATTTTCAAAGATCTATTTTCTAAAACAATTAGCATGCACTGTTGTAGAGTTACAGATGTAAAACCCATCTACTTTATATAGGGAAACTAGGTGCTAAAAAGGATTTTCTTTTATTTTTTAAAAATGCTTACTTTCTTCTATCTTCAATAGAAGAAAGTATTTTAATCTAAATGTTTTTCGACGGATTTACACGTTTTAAGTGTCAGAGATTCCAATAAAACATGTTTACACAAAATGTCTATCTGTCCGTCCATGTGTCCGTGTGTCCGTTTGTCGTCATTGTATCATCGAAAAGTGTAGGATGTTATGCATATAATTGAACCAATTTTTTTCTGTATGTATTTGTCTGTGGCAAGCAGGTCCTCCTTCAATTTAGAAATATTCTGCCGGAAGGGGCGCTGTAATAGCAATTTTTGTGACATTTTCATTATTGTACCATCGAAAAGTGTATGAAGATATGCACAGAATTCAACAAAATTATTTGTGTATGTGTTTGTCTATAGCCAGTAGGACCTCCCGAATTTGAAAAAATCCGTCGGAAGGAAGCGCTGTAATCGCGGTGTCTGTGCCATTTTCATTATTGTACCATTGAAAAGCGCATGAAGTTATACATAGAATTGAACTAAAATTTTTGTGTATGTATTTTGCGGTGGCTAGCTGTTTTTCCTTGAACTTGAAAATATTCTGCTCTAAAAGGTTGCTGAAATAGCGATTTTTGTGCTATTTTCTTTATTTTACTATCGAAAAGTGCATGAAGTTATGAATAGAATTGAACCAAACTTTTTGTGTGTGTTTCTGGCTATGGCCAACAGGTCCTCCACGGATTTGGAAATATTTCGACGGAAAGGAACGCTGTCATCGCGATTTTTGTATAATTTTCTCGGTTTTTCGTAGTTCTGTTGTCCATCTGCGGCTCGTGCAGCGACGGGAACTCGCGTCCTGCTAAGCTGGCTATTCGCAAACAGCTTATGTAGAACAGAATAACGGAAAACTATTGATTTTAATAAATATCATGATCGAGATTAACTCGTTTTTACTCCGATTAATTGATTGAAGCAGAAATTTAAGATGGTAATCAAAGTGTGTATAATATTGAACTAATAACATTGCAGTATTAATATATGTAACAACATTTTGAAATATTAAGATATATGAGGTAGAAGAAAGTTTTGGGGTATTTGCACATATAACTAGTTTTAAGAAGGATACATTTTTAAAATACGGTGAAATGATCGCAACGTACTGTCTTAAAATAAATACATTATTTCAGAATATAAATACAGGGGCAGTCGACACAAGATATTTCTGAAACATGGGCTCATATCCCCGCCACATCCCAGCTTCCCTTATATATAAAAACGTATTGTATAAATTACTTTATTTGAAATCCATAAAAGGTGACTTAATAAAAGAAAAAAAAGTGCAAAGGACATCCTTGAAAAATGTTAAATGGCAAAAACAAATTATTGTTCCAAATATTTACACAAATGTCTTAACAAAACTCCTATAAATCTACTATAAATGTATAAAAGAGTTTTTTTAATGCTTAAAACTCTTAAAAAATATTCGGATGTGAAGTTCCGCGTGTGGCACATAATTGATAAATACAAAGAACAATTTTCAAATTATTAATAAATGCGCCCAAAAAACAAAACAAAATTACTTTTAATTATAAAAAGACAAGTAAATAATCTTAATTGAAAAGTCGGAAATGTCATTTTCATTCGAAATTTGCTTCTAATTGATAAACTATAAATATTTGATTCAAAATAAATCATTAAAAAAATTATTTAACTTAAATAAAACTGTTTGTCCATTTTCTGCAAAAGGAAAGTTTTCAAATATTTTAATATTTATTTTCTATATCATGGAATAATCATGCATTTGGAATCAGTGAAATTAATTGCAACATCTCTCAACATTTTTTTCGCTGATCATCACCTTATCAAAATCTAGTTAATGCAAATACCAGGATGCTTATTCGTGGAGAGATAATTTAACATAGTTTGCCGCGAATAATCAGAAAAATACATAATTTTAACATATATAACAACTTTACGCATTTAACGAATGGAAGTTTTGTACTCTACATTCGCTAATCCATATCGATTTTTTTTTATTATTATTGAATAGCTAACGAACCGGTTACATGCTTTTAAAATGTAAAAAGGTTTATGTGTCTATATTTTTCTCTTTAATTTAAGACATTATTTACAATGACTGTATAACATTTTTTTTCTATTATTGAAGGTGTAACCCAGAAAACAGACTTCGATGAAATGCGACCTTTCATTTAAAAGTTGCTGAATGAATTCACAAATGATATATTATATATAGAAATTGATTCACATTTTGAAAAATATTAGTAAACAATTATCGAATTTAATTCAGAAAAGGCATATTTATTACATGTAACAACATAATTAATTTTCTTAAATATGCATTTAATTTGACATCTTGAAATTAAACAAATTGCTGATAATATTCTAAAAATATACAGTAAATATTTACTTATTTCAACATATATTTAATTTTATTACTTTAAGTTTCAATTCATTAGCTTACCTATTTTCATTATCGTGAAGTAGAGATCTACATCGAGTCGAGCATCCCGGTTTTACAGGTACCCGAACAAATCCGGGATTCAGGTTGAGTCATATTGAATCAGTATATTTTTTTCATTGTTCATAGGGTTAGATCGGGATTACTTTAAACGTTTCGCGTTCGAATCGGTTCCTGGTTGAGTTTCGATTATTTTGGGCCGGCTCCGGATTGACCCAATTTTTAAAAAATAATATCCTTAATATTGTCATTTGAAAAATCTATAAACTTTAATTTTATTGAGTGTATATGTTCAATTTCATACAACAAATATAAAAACGTTAAGGTGTACCTTTTAAACGCGTCGAAAATTAACGAAAAAATTCAAAGTTTGAATTAGTCTATCTTCAAAACATTTTTATGTATAAACGTGAAAATTTGGATATTGATTAAACAGATTATGTTGTGTAATATACTACCAACAGAAATTTATTAACCTTTACAGAATTTGTGTATTGTTGAAATCAAAATAGCTCTTTTTTTATCCCATAAGTCATTGCGCGCATGATATCTTGAGAAAGTATGTATGGATTGTCATGAAATTTGATAAATATACTAAACAAATACGTGTATTTTAAATGATCTACTTTTAAGTATTTACAATGGTAATATTTTTAGTTATGACTATTTTTATTCATTAAAAATACAAAATTTGTATTTTTTTTTACGAAAATATTTTTTATTATAATTAATGAAATAATTTTAGCCTAAGAGTAGATCATTTTAAACACACATATATGTTTAGTATCTGTTGTGTGTTTGTAATATCTTCCTCTCAACAGATGGCGCCTCTACTGAGCGTTTGTTGCGATCGGAGATCGCAGTTGTGCGCTAGTCGCTATGTAGTGAGGTTGTTCTTATTCCAATAAAGCTATGTTAGTTTATCCTAGAATCACGGTGTCTGTTCCACAACTTTAGTAAGCCCTAAAGTTATATCATTGGCGACGAGGATGCGATTCGATGTTAAAAGAAGAGAATTTTTTTTTTTTTTTTTTCTCTCTTCCTTGATTGGAATGACGCCGCCGATCTTGCCGCGCCGTGTTAACCCTAACACGCGGTCGCCGGTAGCAGCGCACGCCGCCGTACGAAGCCTAACGCATTGGTGCGTATTTTTTGCATAAGATGGGCTCTTTTGGGCAGATTAAAGAGTACGATTCATCAGCAGAATCGTGGACTTTGTACACGGAAAGACTGGAACAGTTTTTTATAGCTAATGGGATCGATCAAGCAGATCGAAAAAGGGCTATTTTTCTAACTATCGTCGGCCCAACTACCTATGCCTTAATACGTAATCTCCTTTCGCCTGCGGCACCAAATACGAAGACTCTGGAGGAAATAATTCGAGTTCTGAATTCGCACTTTGATCCAGCGCCGTCCGAGATCGTTGAGAGATATAAATTCAATAGCAGAGTGCGACGCGCCGGCGAATCAGTCGCCAATTTCATCGCGGAGTTACGCAGCTTGGCTAAGCATTGCAATTACGGCGCATCTCTCGATGAAATGCTGCGAGATCGGATCGTTTGCGGGATCCAAGATGAAAGTATCCAGAGAAAACTCCTATCTGAAAGCCAGTTAACCCTAACGAGGGCTACAGAAATCGCGGTAACTATGGAGACTGCGGCCAGGGACGCTAGCAACCTACGGATGGCATCCGGATCCGGCTCGGAAGTAAATAAAATTCATTTAGAGAAGAATATTGTACCCAAAAGTCAGAATTCTCGTGTTTCAACGCAAAATACCGAAAAATGCAATCGATGTGGAGGTAATCACGTGTCCAGCGAATGCCGTTTCAAAAATTCAACTTGCCATGCGTGCAAGAAAATTGGCCATATCGCTAAAGTTTGCCGATCTAAGAAGAAAGATTCTGGAGTTCGGGTGCATAATGTGCAAGTGGAGGAGGCTGAAAATAAAGTACCTGTAACTTACACACTATTCAACATCTCAGGGATGGAAGAAACCTTGCCACCTGCTAGAGTTGAGTGTCTAGTCCAAGGTAAGCCGTTCGTTTTTGAAGTGGATTCAGGTGCCCCCTTTTCTCTAATGCCTTTAAATGAATTTAATAAAGTAAAAGAGTATTTTCCTCCTTTGGAGCAAACCTCAATTAAGCTAAATTCTTATACTAAGCATCCTATCGAAGTGATTGGTATGACTCAAGTTGAAGTGTCCTATGAAGCAAAGTCTCACTCATTACCTTTGATGGTTGTTGGACAAGGAAGTATTAATTTAGCAGGCCGTAACTGGATTTATCCATTGCAATTAATGAATGTTTTTAAAAATGCAAACCATCCTTATGCCATAAACAATCTGCCAACTTCTGAATTGTTGTTCCAGAACCTTTTAGAAAGATTTAAAGATCTATTTTCACCAGAATTAGGTCTTGTGAAAGATGTCAAGGTGCATTTAATTAAGAAAGTTTCTGCAACTCCAAAATTTTTTAAGGCACGTTCAATACCGTATGCTCTGGTAGACAAAGTTGACCAAGAGATAGTTCGGCTGGTTCAAGCAGGCATTCTTGAACCAGTGAAGACCGCTGATTCTGCAGCGCCAATTGTACCTGTGTTGAAGCGTGACGGCCGCATCAGGATATGCGGAGATTTCAAATTAACGACGAACAAGATGACTGAATTAGAGCAGTATCCACTTCCTAACATCGAAGACTTATTTGCCCAGCTATCAGGCGGAGTCGTTTTCTCTAAATTGGACCTCCGTGATGCCTACTGCCAGTTACAACTGGATGAAGAGTCAAAAGATCTAGTCATCATTAACACACATAAAGGACTGTTCCGGTATACCAGAATACCTTTCGGAGTAGCCTCTGCTCCAGCTGTGTTCCAGAGAGAAATTGATAAAATTCTGTATGGTCTGAAGGCTGCTTGCTATCTTGATGATGTCTTAGTGTTCGGAAAAGATGAAGCTGAACATTTACAGAACTTGACGGCTGTTCTAACGCGGTTACAGGAAGCTGGTATGAAACTCAACCCTGACAAATGCGAATTTTTGAAGACTTCAGTTGAATATCTTGGTCATCGGATTGATAGTAAAGGACTTCATCCGCTAGAGTCTAAAGTCGAAGCAGTTGTCAATACACCAGATCCGAAGAATAAGGATGAACTACGTTCCTTCATCGGATTGATTACTTACTATGCTAAGTTCCTGCCAAACATGGCCACTTTGTTAGCGCCATTATATGAGCTCTTAAAAGATAAAACCAAATGGAAATGGGATAAATTACAGAAAGAAGCTTTCTCTAAAGTGAAAGAAACCTTACGAAATTCATCACTGCTGATACATTTTGACAATAAGAAGGAAGTTGTATTGGCTTGTGACGCCAGTCCCTATGGTCTTGGAGCTGTATTATCTCATGTAACCGAAGATGGTGATCGCCCAATAGCTTTTGCGTCACGTTCCTTAACTGACGCTGAAAAGAATTACAGCCATATAGAAAAGGAAGCTCTATCTCTGGTCTTTGGCGTAACAAAATTTCGTAAATACCTGTTAGGACGAACATTCACATTACTTACTGATCATCGTCCCTTAGTTAATCTCCTTTCTGCAGACAAGCCTGTTCCTGTTGTGGCTGCTGCGCGAATTCAACGTTGGGCTCTGACCCTTGCAGCATATTCATACACTATCAAATACAGAAAAGGTAGTTTGCATGCTAATGCAGATGCTTGCAGTCGGCTGCCCTTAAATACGAAGCATCCTGATCTGCCAGCTCCGACAGAGTCAGTGTTGTTGTTGACACAGTTAGACGACACTCCAGTGACGAGGCATCTGATTGCAACAGAAATTAACAAATGTCCGGATCTACGCAAGCTAAAATCTTACATCTTAAACGGCTTTCCGAAGAAAATTGAGCAAAATCTGCACCCTTTTCTAAGAGTAAAAGATGAATTATCTTTTGAAGGAGACATCATTTTCAGGGGCTCACGTGTATTTATTCCACCAAAATTTAGGAAATTCATACTAGATGAGTTTCATTCATCTCACCAAGGCATAACGGCTATAAAGGCCCATGCTCGTTCCAGTGTTTGGTGGCCAGGATTAGATAATGATCTTGAAGCAAGAGTGAAGGGTTGTGTTGTTTGCCAGCAAAATGCTTCAGCACCTCCAACAAAGTACTCTTCTTGGCCTGTGCCAGAACAAGCATGGGAGCGGATCCACATTGACCATGCGGGTCCAGTGGAAGGCCACATGTTGCTAGTAATCGTGGATGCCAAAACAAAGTGGTTAGAAGTGGCACAAGTCTCAAGTACAGCATCTTGTGTAACCATAATGGTGTTACGTAGCCTGTTTTCTCGTTTCGGCATTCCCAAAAGTCTGGTCAGCGACAATGGCCCTGGTTTCAGCAGTGCAGAATTTGGTGAATTTTTAGCTAACAATGGCATTTCCGAGGTTAAAACACCACCATACCATCCACGTTCGAATGGTTTAGCTGAACGAGCGGTCCGTACAGTCAAATCAGCCCTGAAGAAAATGACTGGAGGGACTTTCGCAGAGAGGCTGTGTCGATTCCTTTTCAACTACCGCAATACACCATCGGCAGTGACGGGAATATCTCCAGCCATGGCAATGTTCGGTCGGCCTCTTCGAACACGGCTGGACCTAATTCGAGATCCTGTGACCCAGACATGTGAGATGAAAGAGACAGGGTCAAAGAAAATGTCAGAGGGCACCCCAGTTTGGGTGCGTGCATTTGGTCGTGGCCCACCATGGGTTGCTGGCAATATTTTACGTCCATTGGGAAAAGTTATGTGTGAGGTTTCAACCCCCATGGGAAACTGGACTCGGCACATCGACCAGTTAAGGCTCAGGCAGGAAGAGCTGACTAGTGAAATTCCTACTTCACTTAAGTTACCAGCTACTGCTGCACCACAATCAGAATGTGCTGACTTGCAGACTGAGGTACCCACTTGTGCTCCCAAACCTCCTGTGCTCTCCTCAGAGGTAAGTTCTACAGGCGGAGTGAGCAAGTCGCCTGCAGAACCCCCAGTGCTATCACCACAAGTGCTCACTCGTGATGAAAATAGTACTCCATTGATTAGACGTTCAAAACGTGTAAGAGTAAAACCAGTACGTCTCCAGTTATAAACTGGCAAACTGTTCGTTAGTTTTTGAACTGTTCTCTGTGAAATACTGTTACATCTAAAATTATAGACTGACAGACTGTTCGTTGGTTTTTGAACTGTTTTCTTTAAAAGACTTTTGTTTTGAACTGTCTATATGTAATGACATTTACATCTTGTACTTTCTTTAAGGAGGGAGGGAATGTTGTGTGTTTGTAATATCTTCCTCTCAACAGATGGCGCCTCTACTGAGCGTTTGTTGCGATCGGAGATCGCAGTTGTGCGCTAGTCGCTATGTAGTGAGGTTGTTCTTATTCCAATAAAGCTATGTTAGTTTATCCTAGAATCACGGTGTCTGTTCCACAACTTTAGTAAGCCCTAAAGTTATATCAGTATCTTTACCGAATTTCATGTCAATCCATACATACTTTCTCAAGATATCATGCGCGCAATGACTTATGGGGTAAAAAAAAGAGCTATTTTGATTTCAACAATACACAAATTCTTTAAAGGGTTAATAAATTTCTAATGCTAGCATATTACAAAGCACAATCTGTTTAATCAATATCCAAAATTTCATGTTTATATATAAAAAGGCTTTGAAGATAGACTAATTCAAACTTTGAAGTTTTTCGTTAATTTTCGACGCGTTTAAAAGGTACAAGACCCCTTAAGAGAAATATAAATTTTTACTATACTTTCCTTAATTATATTAAACTACAGATTCTTTCACTTCGTGTTCAGGTCAGTTTAGGTCTTTAATAATTCTGGTTCGGTTAAAGTTTAAGCAAAATTTTCAGGTTCGGATCGGGTAGAGCCCGACTCATGCGGAATTCTACCGTGAAGCTAAAATCTTTTAAGAAACATTTAAATAACAACTATTTAAGTAACAAATTTATTGGACAGTTTTATTTATTATGTTCGCATTACTTAACTTTTCCTAATAATTTTGTTTTCTACTACATCAGTTTTCTACCCACAAAATATGTACGTTTTATTTTTATTTACTAACTCAGCTCTCTATTAATATTTAAACATTAATATATGCTGTCTTATGGATATAGAGGAGAAATGCAGGAGGAAAGGAAGTATTATTTATTTCCCTTTTGATGAAAAATAAATAGATACAAATCAAATGCAAATTTTATCTATTAAATATATTTTCATATTTAGTTTCTAACGGTTACTTTTTTTCCAGAAAATGTTCGCTTGGTTTAAATTTTTAGTATGTAGTGACAAGGCATACACATTAGAGATACAGACAATCAATCAACACTCATTATTCAAGAATTTTACAATTTCACTTGCAAATAGGTTTTTAGAATGAATTTTCTAATTAATTTTCTAGTCTAATATTTAAAGGTATAAATATGTGAAATAGTACATTATACATACCTCATTCAGGGAATTGTACTGCCCCTCCTATCTATCAAAAAAATATATTTGCTATAAAATCTTTGTATCAGTTGTTGAAAGTCTTTAGAAAATTTATTTAGTTTTATGAGTAAAATTAAATTAAATACTGTGCAACATATTTAAGTTAAACTTTTTCATCGCAGGATTGACTATAACGTTACGTATGACTTAAAAAGAGAATTACATCAAAATTAAAATTGTTATTAAGAAAATTAAATGCGATTGTTAATACTTTTTAGATCTATATAAATTGTCATAAATATTTCTGTAAATAAAAGTTTGTCTATAGAATTCCGAAAAATATAAAGGTGACCTTTTTTTGTAAATACATAATTAAATTATTTCGATAACATAAATTCCATTACACTTTGTAATGCAAAGAATGCACAATAAAGAAAAGTTTTTCCTGATATACTAGAAGATAACTGTCGATTTTAGATGTTAATTGTGTTTTAATTATTTGGCTTGTTTTCTTTATATTCACTGGTTGTCATGGGTTTTTTTTTATGTCTGGGTACATTTATATTTAAATGAAGAAAGCCATAAAACCCCATAGATATATACAAAGCAGTAAACTTATTAATAAGAATAAATTACTAGAAAAGCATATGTAAGTATTTGAAGTTAACTCTTGTGTAAGACAATAATGCTTTCTGGAATTATCGCTCAATCTTACAGAAGCTCTCCGATCTTCTGATAATCACACATCCTGCTGCTCACTGGTGCATATTTGTAGTATTGAGGGCCACAACTAATTGCCTTAGGCTTTGTATAACTAATCTCAAATGTGTGGTGAAGCATTATTTGTTACCTTAGCGATCTTGTACTATCTTTGAATTACTGGTAAGGATTTAATGTCGTAATAAAAAGAAGAGATGTAATTATAGAGCATAGTAATAATATTTATTGCATTGTGAAAAGAATTTAAATTGTTTCTCACTGCATATTTACTCACCGTTTACTCAATCTATATTATAAAGGACAAACGTGTCTGTGCGTAATCTGAACTGCAGATTCGTGAAACACTTTTGCAACAGTGACTGAACATAATAATTGATACTTCTAACTAAAATCATTTTCGATTATGTTGTGAATGTGTTCCGAATGTTTTGCGCCAAATAAAAATATTGTGCAAAAAGTGTTCTTGAAAAAGAACACTTTAAAAGAACTTTAAAGAACTTTTAATGAACTTTATAAGAGGAGAAATTGTCTTTTCAAAATAATTCAAAACTTTCATTTTTAAAATTGTGTTATAGATGTTTAATAAATAGTATGTTTTGAGTGTGCGCATGTGTTATTTCACAGGCACAATTTAGAAAGTGTTTTACGTATGTTGTTTTATAGTGTTCTAAATTGTGTGGTATTTACAATGTGTTGTTAATTTGGAGACAAAGTGTTTCGCAGCACAACACTATTGTAAGAAAATATCTTCATCAACACTATTTACAACATGATTTCAACACAATTAACAACACTATTTTCAGAACACATTTTTAGATAGCAACACTTTTGCAACATATTAAGAACACGTTTCTAGATAGCAACACTTTTGAAATATATTAAGAACACAATCACAACACAAAAAATATTTTATATATGAAGTTTTCAAATTCACAACACATTAATGTGTTGTTAATTTGATGACAAAAAGTTTTGTAAAATGTGTTTATTTTTGTGTTTGTGAATTTGCAGTGTGACGTCATTTTGACGGTACATACAGCAGACTACTAAATTTAACTTTTATAAACTTTTATTGAAAAATTTTAAACTTCTATGTACCGCACATTTTTATTTTTTTGCACCATTGATTTATGGGAAAAAATGTACCTCCAAATGCAATTTTTTTTGAAAAAATATCACACTTTTTAATAAAATACATTACAATTTACTCACTTTTTATTGTTTTAAAAATAGTTTTTACGCATGATTTCTTTTCAAATCTATCTCTATCGTGTTAAAACGATAAATATGTTTGCACTTCAATTAATATAAATACAGTAAAACCTCTCTAAAACGACCACGTTCCGTTCCAATAAAAATTGGTAGCTCTGAGAGATGGTCTCTTAATGGAGGCAGTGTTTTAATCTAGATTTTAATTGTTGGAAAAAGATAGCAATTAATGATACTAAAATTTACAAATAATGATGAACAAATAATGATGATTTCATTAATTTGTCTTTTGAGAGGACAGGGGAATTTAGTGACCATTATTCTTAATTTGTCATCAGAGTTAAATTCATTGTTTAAAAAGGCAAAAAGAAATAAAGTGATTTAAACGCATAAAGGTTACCGGAATTTAAAAAAAAATCAAAACTTAGTTTAGAAGTTTCATGTATAATGCGCTCTCCGGAATTATTTTTCTAATAAAACCTTCTTCAAGTGACCAAGGAAAAAATGGAATTTTCTTCAAAGAAATTGGTCACTCATGGAGCGAATTCAATAGGGTTAGTCTCTGAATGGAGGTAAAATTAGTATTGAGCCTATGGGAATAAATTCCGTTCCAAGAAAAAATGATCGTTCAAGGAGTTGGTGGTTTAATGGAGGTGGTCACACAGGAAGGTTTCACTATAGCTCGTCTTTAGATTCAAGCTTATATTCCATAACGAAATTGAAACATTTATGAGTCAATAAGTAAAACAATAATGCATAAATAAAACACAAATTTAAGACTGATAATCGGACTTCGTACTTAACCGACTGAAATTAACATAATCAAAAAGTCTAATTGAAAATAGTGATATTTGGTGTTTTCCTTAGCTGTTAACTCCTGACGGAGGTCAATATGAATGTATCGTTTTTAATACGCTTCAAAAATTTTGAAGGAACTATTGCTATTTTCATATAATTATTATTTTTAGTATTGTTTAGTAAGCACTCTAAAAATATATAGTAAATGTTAAAAATGTATTAGAGATTAAAAAGAACTAAAGACTATAGACCCGTGCGAGGTTTTGTCACCGCACTTTTGAGATTAAATGCTGATACCTTGTTCATTGTTTTTTTATTAAGGGGTCTCAGGACTCTTAAAGCTTCAAAATGTTTGAAATTTAAATTTTTGTAGATGTTAAACTCCCTTCTTTTCTGAACATTTTGATATAAATATTTTCTTGAAATACCTGCTAGAACAGAAGTTATCGCTTTTAGAATTATACCCGCACAAAAACAAAAGCGCCGCTTCCAAAGCTTTGAAATCATTTTTCTCCAAATGGCGTTTTTGGTTATAACGCGCAGGATATCTAAAAAAATTGTGAATATTTTTTCATGAAATTTTCAAAACATATGTTTCATATTAGTCTGTATAAACTGAACCTAAAATTTCATTTTTATTATAAAAAAAAAAAAAAAAAAAAAATACGATATTATACGAAGCCGAGTAACTATAGGAGATCTTACTCTTAGAAAAAAATCCAATGCCAATAAAAAAACCGAACGGTGGTAGTAAGTTAAAACATCGCTAAAATATATCATATCTCCCAATAAAAAAATTCTAAATTAGATATCTTGTATGACTGAATTTAAAAATGTTTCTTTTTTGTCGAATTAAATTATAAAAATTAGAAAAGTAATGATGTTATTTAATCTGAAAAAAGCGTATTCATTGCGGTGAAGATGAATTAAAAAAACAAAATACCTGCCGACTCGGCCTACAGGCACAGGTAGATTTCGAAGTTAAATGCTAATTTCACCGACAAAAAATAAATCAGGAAGAGATATAAGCCCAGTTTTACAATTTTTTTGGCGTCTTTTGACGAGTCATATTTCTGTAAATCATGATAATACGTATTCTTTTCTTCAACACTATTATTTTCATCTCTTCAGAATGTTTTAGTAATATATTTCATTAGTATCGCTCATCTTATCCAAAACTTGATACTTCAAAACTTATAGTTAATATTAAGATGATTTATATAACAAATTTAAACCGCGTGATGATTGTTTCATTAAATGAACCGCACACTATATTTAAAATTCTGACCTTTTTTTTTTTTTTACTGAGTCACGCACGCGCTTGATAATGCAACCCTATATACAGCATCGCTTAGGGTTGTCACAAATTTTCATCATGGCAATGATACTTTTTCATCCCCTTAGATTAACGGAGGTGTGGGTTTTTTATTCTACAACCACACTTTTTTTATTTTATTTTATTTATTTATTTATTTATTGTTGTAAGATTTGGTTCTATCAAAATCTTGTAAATATAAAAGTTGTAGATAATATTAAGAGCATTTATAATAAATTAAACCTATTTGATATCTTGTGAATTGACGAAGTTATAAGTTTTTTAATTCTTCACCACCCACTTTTATTTTATCTATTTATTACTTTTTTGCAGTAAGGACTGAGATGTCATATCAAAAACGTGTCAATATTAAAGTTGTAGTCAGTAGTAAGTTGATTTGTAATAAAATTAAGTGAATTTGATATCTTGAGAATTGACGAAGTTATGATTTTTTTTTCCTTAAAACCCTGTTTTTTCTCCGTTTGAGTCCATTTTTAATGATATTAAAAAGCTATCATACATAGATTTTTGTCCATCTTCCTAGAAGTAATAATAACTTTAAACATATTCTATATGTGTTATAATTAAGAAGTTATGATTTTTTCTGTTCTCACAAATCCGCCCCCCGTGTTTATCCCCTTTGTCTGATTTTGCCAATTAACGAACTTGACCTAGATTTTCTGCCTTGATTTTATGTATTAGTTTCGAAGAGATTTTGCAGAATTATAGAAGTTATCGTGTCTACAAAAAAGTATATATATATATACAGGCGTGTGAAAATTATTAGAATAATTGTGAAATTTACTTTAAAATCTTGTTATATTAAAGAAATAATACATTTAAGAAATATTGATACATTTAATATTAAGAGTGCATATCCTTGTTTTTTATTAAAGATTCGATAAGTCTTTGCCTACTGTGTATGAGATTTGGGCAATTAATTTGTATTTCGTTGTCATGATGCCAAATTTGGATGAGTTTTTCTATCAGAACATTCTTGTTTGTGATATCGCATTTCTTTAATTTATTTAAAGAAAACACATCCATGGCCTGGAAACAGGCCGGATATGAACCCCATAAGAGAACCTTGGGCCATTGTAAAGAAAAAAATGAAAAAAAAAAAATTAAACATCACAAACAAGACTGGTCTGATAGAAAGACTCATCCAAATTTGGCATCATGACAATGGAATACAAATTAATTGCCAAAAATTCATACAAAGTATGCCATCATTTCTTTAATTAAATAGAAGGGGATGCACACTAAATATTAAATGTATCAATATTTTTTAAATATTTCTTTAATATAACAATTTTTTAATGTAAATTTCACAATTATTCTAATAACTTTCACACGTCTGTATATATATATATATATATATATATATATATATATATATATATATATATATATATATATATACTATATTTTGATATATAAGTTTCAACTGGGAAGGGTTCCTAGGGGTCATAATCGGTGTAGACCTTCAAAAAATTTCAGAAATTCCAATATAGGGGAGAATGCAGCAGGTTGTGTTTCTTACGAAATCTACCTAATTTACTATGCTATTTATGAAAAATTCAATATAAACAAAAAATAAAAATGAATTTAAGAATATATCATTTGCTTTGAATCAAAAATTTTAATTGGCAAAACTTCCGAGGCCCAATAGCTTATCATGTAGTTTGGAATATATCATATACATAAAAATCTATTTAATCGTCAGCTTACATTAAAAAGAAACGTTAAAGTTTACGTCCAAGCATCATTCATTCAAGATTTGCAGAAGAATTTACGATTTACATTTGCATGTAAATCGAAAAAATGCAGCTGCTTTGCGAATAATCTAAAACAGTTTAGTATAAAGAAAGCCGAATTTTCACCGACAGCGAAATTACGACTTACACATTTTCTGTCATCTCTTTTTGCATGCTGTCATTTTTGAATGAAAACTTCAGTTGTCTTCACTTTATATACGCGAGTTTCTACAGAAAATTTGTGATACATATCAAGCAATTGCAAATTCTTTTTTTCGTTTTAAATATAAAATGTTCCATAAGACATAAAGTCTTGTACGGTAAATTTAATATGTTGTCTATTTTGACATACAAATGTAGATATTGCGAAAAGGAAATTTATATATAAATTATAGAAAAGAATTTTCGAAGTACAAAAAATACACTTTAAAGATGGTCAGGTTAAAGTGATGCATATGTTATATTTACAATATCAAGAAAAAAACTGAAAGTTTTAATTAGTGTGCATAATTGCCATGAATAAATATTTCTTAGATATTTCCCGAAAATTAAAAATAATATTCTTATTTACGAATTGTTGCATAAGACAATTTATGTATCTAAATAATTATCTTACAAAGATTTTAGAAAGTAATTTTTGAATTTTTAAATCTCATTGAGTTTATAAAATATACATTCATTATAAATTCCTTAGAATAATGTTTAAAAAATTACGTTTTGCAAATACTTTTTAAATATATTTTCTCTGCCTATTAATATTATCAAAAAAGTATTTTTGGCCAATTCCTAACTATAATTTAATTAACTGATTTTAGTACAATGAATGATATTTTATCGGGTTTTTCATTTTTCGTTTAATATATAAACAAAGTTGTAAATAAGTAGATAATAAACACTGATTATATCTGTTAATAACGTAAAAGTGAGAGAAATATAATACTGCTTTGAAGTAAAACAAAAAAAAAGCAATGAGTGGTTTGGTAAAATCTACTAAGATTTCATTACAAATCTAAAAATATTTTGCAGTTTTAATTAGCACAGTTCATTCTAAATCCATTATGTACTCAGCGGGAGTTATAAACTCATTAGCTGAAATACATGGCGTTGCCCGAGGTAATAAATATGTTTGATTAGAAAAATCAGTTTTAAAATTAAAGACCGTACGGACTATGAATCCCTGGCAAATATACTCTCTTTATCAATATATTGAAAACCTTGAGAAATTTTGCTTTTATACCAGTATTTAAAAAAAAAAAGTTTTCTAAGCCTAAATAAATATAGTCTTGATTCTTGAAAAAAAAAAATGAAAAAGAAATGTAAATTCATTAAAACCCCTTCATGTCTTCACTTTCTCTTGTAAAAGCAAACATTAACCATATATTCGTTTTAAATATGAGGTCATACATGAATTAATCTATATTATTCACAATTAAAAAGAAATTTCGCATCTAATTTTTGTTGATATTTAATTAAAAACCATGCACTCATGACATCAAAATACACTTTTACATTTTATCAGAATAATAAGGCTAGATTTTGTGATCGTGCGATAGCCAGTATACGCGTCCGGACACATTGCCGCTATCATTATCTTTTTAAGCGTTAAGGTACTCCATTGTGAAATTCGATAATTTTGGAAATTCAATATTTTAAAAGTTGCATAATCATAAGATTTGAACTTTTTATCAAGAAAAATACTATTTTTTACCTTTCTAACACAGTTTGTCTAACGATTTTCTGACAAATACGTTTCGAGCTATTAATTCTTTCAGTAACTTCAAATGTTTCATTTTCCGAGATTAATCTATGGCAACGATTAGCGAAAAAGCCAGTCGTCAGCATAGTGAAGCTTTTTATTAAGGAGAATTAATAAATAAGTATTAAAAAGTAGGATTTCCATATATAAAGATGTTGCCATTTAACTTACAAATAATGTAAAACAGAAGATTATTAGAATTTCAAGGATATGGATGATATATATTTCTGTTTATAATCAGAAATAAAGAAGTACTTTTTTTTACAACATTTTAATGATACATATAGACATATATAGTAAAGCGAGGAGAGTCTGCGCATATTTCAAAAGAATAATAATAAAAAATCTAAATATTAATATTTTGTTAAACTATGCATGAATAATTTTGACTTCATTTGTTTTTTATGCATTTCCATTGTTATTTTGTTGTTATACTGTAATTTAATAGAACAGCAGTAATAAAACCAAGAAAACTATTTTGCGCAATCTCTCCTTACAGGGTAGGAGAGAACGCGCACATGGATAGAAGAGATTGTTATTAATAATAACTAAAATTAAATTGTTAACAATAATAAATACACTTAATCGACATTATTGAAAGGTTTTTGTGAGTAAATATTATTGTATTACGAGTGAATATTTCAACCAAATATTTAAATAATAAATAAAAGAAAGAATTATTTTAACAACAATTAAAAATTTTAATTTAAGAAGATTAAAATATCAGAAAATGAAAGCCCTACTAAGATTACAAAATAACATTAATCTAGTTGAACATGTTTAACTTGAAAATTACTTCATTTCCATTTCCACAGTTTCATTGCGAAGTTTGTTTGCGACCCGAAGTTGTCGTCGTCCACAATCGATGCACTTATTGTTGTAAATAGTGCATCGTTCGTGCAACCACTTGCAACAAGCAATATATTGAATCCAGTCAGTTGCCGAAGTTGTCTCCTGGTACGGTTACAGACATTCAGTGCACTCATCCTCATTGACCTTCGGTTCTTTTCCTTGGGTTTTTTTATACCACTTTTTGTGGAAGCACCTTATCTTCAGCAGTTTTTTTTTTTTTTTTTTTTTTTTTTTTTTTTTTTTTTTTGTAGCGGCATCCTTCTTAAGTCTTTTTTCATGTATATTTTGTTGATCAGTAACATTAGTTGCACTCTGTTTCCTTTTGATTTCGTTGTCATTACACTACTTGGAATGGGTGAAAGCTTTTCCAAAACATTGTATTAGAAAATTTATTTTAGTTAACAAAATTAATTTATTAGCAAATTAATTGCTCATAAATAAAAAATATATATATAAATATTTAATTAAATTATTAAATTATTATCAATCTCGCTTTTGCTAGAGAGTCTCTTACTCGGGACGTGGCTGGGGACCTATGCAACTTGCTTCCGCAAAAGAGTCGGAATAAGTGGAAGAATAAAGGTTTGCGGACGAAGATGGGCCGCTCGCCGCGGCGGTTTTATTAATTTAAAATATAATAAATTAATTTGCAAAAAAATACTTTTGCAGATAAAAATTTTATTAATAAATTAATAATACAGTTGTTATTAAATAAATTTTATGTAATTATTTTTGTTAATAAATTAATAATATTTTAAAATTCTTAAGTCTTTTTTCATGTATATTTTGTTGATCAGTAACATTAGTTGCACTCTGTTTCCTTTTGATTTCGTTGTCATTACACTACTTGGAATTAATTTGCTAATAAATTAATTTTGTTAACTAAAATAAATTTTCTAATACAATGTTTTGGAAAAGCTTTCACCCATTCCAAGTAGTGTAATGACAACGAAATCAAAAGGAAACAGAGTGCAACTAATGTTACTGATCAACAAAATATACATGAAAAAAGACTTAAGAATTTTAAAATATTATTAATTTATTAACAAAAATAATTACATAAAATTTATTTAATAACAACTGTATTATTAATTTATTAATAAAATTTTTATCTGCAAAAGTATTTTTTTGCAAATTAATTTGTTGCCAAATTTAATTTTGATAATTATGTGTTTTTCCGAAATTATTTCAAAATTGATTCATTCATATGTTTTACACGTAATTTGCAATTCATGCAAATATATCAACAAGCTTAAACTAGCACTTAAACTTATGGGGAAATGCGCCATATCTCCTAATTAGCAGATGCGCAAACTCTCCTATTTTGGTACGAGAGATTGCGCGGCCTGTTATTTAAATATGGCCACTTCTAAAATGAATTTTTGGTGTTCGCATATTTAGTCCAGGTTAGTAGTTTATAAGAAATCGTTTAAGTTCAAAATATTTTGCATTATTGACGCTCTGTAAAAATTCTGACGAACAGTTATGAACATCCAAGCACTTACTTTGGGAAATAAACAAAATAGCACTGCTTTATCCAAGACGCTTGGAACAATCAATATGCACATTCATGTAGACACTGCACTAATGCTGCTGTACAACTACCTGCAGTCACTGGGCGCGCACTCTACTCCTTCCCGTCGAATCTCTTTGTGCGCAATCTCTCCTACCGCGCGAACTCTCCTCGCTTTACTATATTGTATTAAAAGATAAAGATTGCTTAAAATTTGCAATCAACATTAAACGGAACTAAAGAGTAATAAATGCTGTTCAAAACGCAATTCATATAGATGAAGTTTAAGAAAATGGATTGTAGAATATTAAAAACGCGCTTTATATTTTAATATTGAAACGTGTGCGATAAAATATATCAGTTAAAAACAAGTAGACAATAAATATGGTACATTCAATTAACCACTTTTAAAATATATAGTTCACGGAAAAGAAAATCTTAATAACCTGTAGAATTCCACCTCATTTTTATGTAAAAAATAGAATGGCGCACTGTAATAAAAATTAGTGTATCGTTACTCCATAAAATTAGTAGCAGCATTGCAGCCAACAATTTATGGAGGGATTTAACCGATATAACTGTTTTTACGTTACACCATAATAATGTGAATTCTCATATTTTTAGATTTTCATGGTGTAATATCGCACCAATTATATCAGTTTGAATGACACGTTATATCAATACACATGTTAAATTATTCCATGAAACTGGAGGCAATATGCTTCCATCAATTTCATGGACTAACACTATACCAATTTTTTACAGTGCGACCATACATTTAAAAAGCTGTATATAAATTTGAAGTTCTTCATTAATCAATATACTCTTGTTTCTAAAACAGAATGAGCGAGTAAGATGTCTATATGTTGATTCAACTTCGATTCAACATATTAATTTAATTGAAATTAAATGTATACATTGTTTCAACATTAACACATTTCTTTTCAATTTTAAAGCAAACAGTTATAACATTAGTCATTGAGCCAGGGGCTGGTGTGGTTTCATGTCAACGGACTTGGTAAACTATATATTTTTTGATTCAACACAACAACAGCACCTCATTTATCCATGATACTTTCGAAACCAGGGTAGCTTATGGGCGCCATATTGTAAAATGCCGCCGTAGTTGCGTCAGGGGTTCGAGTGGTTTCATGTCAGCGGATTTGGTAAACCATACATTTTTGAGTTCACCACCACAGCAACATGTCATTTATCCATGTTATATTCAAAACTAAGATAGCTTATGGGCGGTATATTGGAAAATGTCCATTGTGAATAAAAAAAAAATATACAACATCAAGTCCTTATAACACATGCTAAGAATTTTACCTTTTCACCTATTATTATCAATATCGTATTACACATGTACACATATCGTATTACACAACGCTGTATTATACATGTTTATATAAAAAAAAGGTGTTGGATTTTTTCATTTTTTCTAAGAGCACTTCAGAGAAGTGGGTTACTTTTTAAAATTCAAATTTCTTGATTGACACCACTTTTCTGAAGTGGTAAAATTCCCATTGTTTTTTTAATCTTATTCAAGAAGGAGAAAATAAAATTATAAGCATCTCAACTTTCAAATACTTTCTATTGACCAATATGTTAAAACTAGAATATAGCCCGTCAGAATGACGTGTTTGCATTTTCAAAAAAATTATATAGCATTGCATTATAAAAAGAATTGTGAAGTAATAAATTTTGTCTTGTCTGATTAATAGGGTCAGGTGGGGTAAAGTAAAAACAGCCCATTTTTCATTGAAATTTAATTGGCAAGAAAATTATTAATTGAATTGGTAAAATACTGATATAAAGTATGCAAATGAACTTCACTCACAAAATTTGAAGAAATATTTCACAAAAACATTCAAATTAGTACTAATAATGTTATTTTAAAACATATTGTCAATTAACTATTTTATCTGATGATATGTGGTAAAATAAAAGACAATTCCAACAGAAAGTTTGTTTTTATTAATTGCCAAAATAATAATTATATAACTTAAATTTTAAAAAGTTGAACAGAGAAAATCCCGATTTTTTTTAAACATGCATAAAAGAAACCTGTAATAAATTTTGATAATTAAAAATCATCTTTTATCACATAAGTAAATTGCAACTATTAATTACATTAACAATTTATTTTCCCAAATTCTGTTATTAAATTACAAATTTATTTTCCCTACAAAATACAAAACTTTATTTATTATAATAATGCATTGATATATATACACATATATATATATATGTAATACACGGCATTACATATTTCTGATATTCTAATTTCATTTTATAAGAAATATTCATTCCCCCCCCCCCCCCCCCCCCAATGTTTTCAGAATTCAAAAAACATTTTAAAAAGAAAATTTCTTTTTTTTAATTACCGCCAGATGGCGCAACAGAGCATATAAACGTTTGTTTTAATATTTTAAAAGTTCAAGACGAATGAATCAATTGTTTGTTTACTTTCATATAGGGATAAATAAAGCTACCAATCTAATTTTAACTCAAGTTATCGCAGCTGAATATTAGATAATTGAATGTAATCTCTTATAAATATTAATTTATTTTGAATAATCTGTCTAAAAATGTAACTTTTGTGAATAGTGGAAAAGAAAGCACGTTTTACTCAACGTTTTAAGATTGAAAATCAAAATCAACATTCACTCGTGTGTCGTGATGCCACATGTACAACACAAATTCCAAATCCAGAAGCAATTGAATGACTCTTTGAACGAATCATTAAAAAATACGGTCGACATCCTATTTTGCTCTTAAAATATTTGTAAAACCATAATAAAGCTTTTAAATAATTTGAAATACTTTTGTTTTTAGAAAGGAAACGTTAATCCGGTACAAAATAATTCACGGGAATGAATCACCGAATATAGCTATATTCACTGAACACCATGAAGTGTTCTCATTGGTCAGAAAATAGATAGCCTTGAAAAACAGAGGTAATTTTTCGCGATATTTTTAACCGTGTATACTGAATTCAAACTGTAAATAAATGTAAACAAAAGTGAAAAACGTATTTCAAAATATTAATATGCTTTTGCAAAATATTTTAAGAGCATTTAATGAATAGCTGAAAGAGTCATTCATTTGTTTTTGGATTTGTAATTTGTGCTTATGAATGGCAACGGTAATCGCTTGTATACATCGGAACCCTGATGTTGGTATCTGGTTATTTTTAAATTAGATCTTAAAGCGTTATAATTGTATACTTTTTGAACGTTTGAGAAAAATTGAAGAAGAATATGTTACACAACAAATAGATAGACAGATTAAATAACGCAGTCGGCAAATGCGGCATCGGAATACTTAAGCCTAACGTGGCCGCGTTTGGATTATCAGGAAACGGATGAGTTCAACCCCGGAAGCGTTATACATTTTGTGTCATTCTATGTATAATTGGTAATGTAGCATTCAGCGCATCCTGTGATTCATTAAAATGAAGAAAAGGGAAACTGAAATCAATTGATTAATGCTCTAAATATTCATCAGCTATTCCTTTATAACAAAGGAACACTCGAGGAAATAGGTATCTATGTATAAAAGAATTAATTAAAATAAGTGTGGAGATTACATATTTTATTCGTGATTTTGAAAGATTTCGATTCTGTCACATCCAAAGACGGCAACAAAAATGTTTCTATTTAATAATATGCCATTGTATAATACTAAGAATAAATCATACTAGAAATCTAGTATAAGAAGAAATACAATTTGAATTTAATATTCTTCGACGTGTTTCATAGAAAAAGTATCCTTAACTAATTTTAAAAACATTTAACATCTGCTTCAAATATTTATAAACTTTTCTCATAACATGAAGCCATTTTAAATTTTACAGGCACACATTTTTTATACCGTTACATAAACTGTCTTAAATTTTCTAAATTCTCTTCTTTATTCCCAAACGTCGTCAGTGTTATTTCATAAATAATAAAACCTAGCAGATAATAATATAAAAATAATAAGCAAATAACTTTGAGACGTTAAATGTTCCGCGATAAAAATATAAGCACTTCAAAAATTGTTAAATGATTAACAAAAGACAACTTCAACAAAAGAATTCACGAATAAACTGTTGATTTTTTTAAGTGCTTCATGTACTTTTATTACGCAGATATCTGTTATTTCTAAAAAAAAAGTTGCTATTTTGCTTTTGTGTAATTCAAACTAATTGCTATTATATTTATTTCTGTATATTAATTATCATATTCTCAAAAATTTATATTAACTAATAATATAAAATGTTTCTTTTTAATAAAATAATGATTATATTTATAATCAAAATGGAAATCATGTAATTTCAATTGATTTTTTTGTTGAATTAAATGTTTAATACAAGAAAAACACTTAATGGTGTTTTTATTATTGTACATTTTAACAGTTTTATTGGTGTTAATTTAATTGCTAAACATGTTATAAAAATAACTGAAAATTTCTAAAAAATGAAATAACTGTTCTTAAAAATATTTAACCAATCTTTCTTTACTGCAGTATCATTTTTGCAGTTCAGAAAATAAAAATAGATTTTAAACACTAAATTTATTTTAAAGACTAAAATAGAAAAAGAAATCCACTAAAAAGAAAAAGAATCTTAATAAATATAAGTTAGTGCATATTGATTAGATTTTCATGCTTTAAAGGTGTTGTTGGTGTTGTTTTATGATAGGCAAATATCAACACGAGGCATATACAGTTGGCTCTCTGTTTAACGACTCTCAAGAAACCTCGAAAATAGTTCTTAAATAGAGATAATCCTTAAACAGAATTTGTGGAAAAATAATATTTAAAAACATATCCCTTCACACTTTAGAGGCTTAGGACTGTCAACACATTTCTCAATATATTGGTGTGTTTAGAAATGTTTTATATATTCATTTAAATTTATTTTATGTTTTCTTCCTTTCTTTTTTTTATTGATACAGATATAATAATACATATTTTTATTGCACAAATACAATTAATTATACTGCATACAAGAACAACATGCAATGTTACTTACAGTACAATAAAAATATTTATAATACATTTAATTAAACAATGTCACTTACAGTACAATAAAAATATTTATAATACATTTAATTAAACAATGTTACTTACAGTACAATAAAAATATTTATAATACATTTAATTAAACAAATTAAGTTTTTAAAAAAATCAAAAACTGCAGATTGTTTCAATGGTGGTCTAGTTTTTAGTACCCTTGCTTCAAGTTTCACAAGAAGATTGAATGAGTCATCTTCCATATTTGATGAAACAATGTACTGACGAAGAATATCCAGGGCAAAATTTGCACCTAAGTAAGAAGGAGGTGGTGTCTCGCTTTCTGTATCATCAGTTTCATCACCATCTTCTGTAACTAAAGTTGCATTTTCATTTGCAGTGTCTTCATAAATTTGATCTAAATTTATGAAGTCGGTTGTTAAAACATCTTCGCCAAAATCGATAAATTTTTTTAGGTTGCAGAGGGAGAAAACGAATCACCACATTTCAACAATTGCACCCTCCTCCTTCATCTGTAGTCATCCGAATTGCAAGAAACCTTGTTTTTCTATCAGAGGACGTTCCCTGGTTTAACATGTTTAAGGCTGTTCTCAAATCCAAAGGGTAAACTTTCTGACATAAGTTTTAATTAATTTTTGTTTGGAAATGCTAAAATGCTTCGGAAACGAGAAGGTGTTGTTATTCAGAAACTATGTCATCGAACTGTTTTTTCCGTTTTCTTGTAAACGCAATAGATCTTTCAGAAAATACTCTCAAAGTTGGCATTTTGAACCAAACTTCCGAACGAAAGAAGAAAATCCAGTCAGTAAATGGAGAAAAATGCCGTGTCACGTGATCGAAAGCGCTTATAACTCGATAGGAAATTCATTGATCAAAAAATGGAATGCACAGTTCGATTCCAAATCACTTCCATGGTCAGACTTTCCGATTTTATGACTTTCCGATAAAAAATGAATTTGTAAATATATCAAAACCTTTTGCGCTTCTTAAGCAGAGCAGTTGAGAACAGCCTTAAAGGGATCGCGAAAAAAAACTATGTGAAAATCGTCGTTAAATAGAAACAATTTCATCTTTAAATAGAGATGTGTTTACTTAAAGAGTCGGGACCGCAAAATATCGTCCTTAAATACAGATCGTCGTTAAGTAGAGCGACGTTAAACAGAGAGACGACTGTAGTTCCAAAGGGGGCATGATGTAATGCAAAGAGAAATTCTTGTGTGTATTATTTTTTAACATTACTCATTAAATCAAAAATAAAATGCTAAAGGTAAAAATATATATATATATTCAAAAATTAATCAAATAAAGAAAAAGGAACATATTTTAAATCAAATGAAAGCCTTACGTAGTATATATATTTTAAGAAAATGTCAAAGACTTAGAAATCGAAACTTTGTTTAGCTCACGTTAGCGCAAAATAGTGCAGATACATTTTATGTTTACTGATATATTTTTTGAGAACAAGGTAATTTTTGCATACCAGTTAAAATAGAATAATTTACAATTTAAGTATGTGAGTGAGAGATGCCAAGCTGGGCATCGTCCTCCTGGCTTAGTGGTAGAGCACTGGAGCTCTTTTCCAGGCCCCGGGTTCGATTCCCGGCTTGTACATTTTTCACTCTGATGGTTTATGCTTAGTTAGCAAGTGATAATTCACGTCTTTAATAGAACAATTTATTTTAAAGTTTTGAAATGTAAACAGATTATTTAATGTAATTACATACTGGTATAAACACTTTAAATATGTCGTATTTCTAAATTGATGTATATGTGAAAACGTTTTTAATAAATGTAACATAAATGAGGTATTGCATAGCACATAAAAGGCCTTTGAACATTTATAACTAGTTGGCACAATCAAGCTTGGTTCTTGGCCGCAAATCGAACATTGCTTCAAATTTATAACTAGTTGAGAGAATGTTATAAATTTTACCTGTAGTTATCGCTCTTATATCATTGGTCTATGCCAATCACGCGTGGTTAGGAAACACGACTGATATTTCACTACTGCTTATACATACAAAACTATAGCTTTATTGTCTCGCTCTAAACGTCCATATAGCCTAATGATAGATTCCACCTGTTCATATCGTAGTTTGTTTGCTGGCTATTACTCAATGGCGACAGATTCAGTATCTCAATTCAAACATCTTCGATGATTGCTTGTAGTGTGAGGCATTTAAATTTAAACGGAGATTTAACCTTTTATCCCTTGTCTGTACAAAATACTGTAGCACTCAAAGCTAATCAAACTTCGAGGAAGAATTAATCGGATAAAATAAAAGAAAAATACGCAATATGTTTTTCTATTCCTATAAAAAAGTATATTAAAAAATTAAAATTATCCATATGTGGAGATGCGTACCTTCCCATTGAATGTCATAAATCAAGTATATAGCCAAACATGTTTACAATTACTTCAATCTAACTTTGAAAACGGGAAATCTGCAAACCTTAATCAAATTTGTGCTACAAATATATTATAATGAATGATTATGCATTATTTTAATTATTAAGATTCTGCTAGGCGCAGAATGATATAAATTTAAAACAACGTTAATAACTCCATAATAAGCAAACATTCAGCAGACTAGTTTCAGTAGCCTTTAGCGTACCGTCGTCAGTGCAAGGAATAACGGAAACTTAATATACTCCCATTGGCTGGTAACCACATTTTCCCGTTTCCCCATTGGTTAATGAACTTTTCAGTTGAATCCGCTTCTCTTGTACATAAATGAGCAATTTTCCGTTATTCTTTGCTCTGAGGACAGTACGCTAAACGCCACCGAAACTAGTCTGCTGAATGTTTGCTTATCCTGGCGTTTTTAACGTTGCTTTTAAATTTATATGTATTATTTTGCTTTCCATTATATTATGCATTCTATAATTTGCATTATAAATTGACAGGTCATTTACATTATTATTATTTTTTTTATTTTAAAACAATTTTATAAATATGCTGTTTTCTTGACGCTTCCTTGTTAATGACAGTCGCTAGTTAAGGTCAGCTGACAATAAAGTAAAAGCAAGAAAATTTATCAATATGATATCAAGAGAAAAATAATTGCCTCGACTATTTTATCGTTGAACATTTTATAAAGCAAAAGTTTATTGATTTAAGCGATGTTTAAGGAATATTTTTATTTGAGTATTAACAAACAGTGATGATGGAAATATTCCATCAGTATTTAATGTTTATTGTAATATGCTATGCTAATTTAATATATTTTTAAACTCATAAAGTGCAGAAGATATTGTTGAGAAATTTTAAATGAAAATAATAATTCTGTATCACTGACAGACGATTTCTGACGGCAAAAAATATTCGAAATGAACTGCCGTGGAAAAAAATTAAACACCCCCTACTAACTCCTCAACAAATTATCGTAGAAGAAAGTTACTGGTACCGAACGATTGGAAATAATGTCTACTTTTAAATTATGTAAATAAAATTTGCTTAGGAGGCCATCTACATATTAAAACGAACCCAAACTTCATTTTTTTCAATAGCAATACCCAATTTTAACGAGATATTTTAAATCTTCGGTTAAAAATATGCCTAGACACCAAATTCCAAGTCATTTGAATGATAGGTTAATGAATTATACACATTAAAAATTTAGTGCTTCTAATGTGCTAATTTTTTTGTGTAGCAATAATACTAAGATACCCAAACAAAAATACGTTGAGGAATTATGATATGAATTATAAATTATGAAATTAATATTTAAAAAAAAATGAATTCCAACCTACAATTTTTTGATGGATTTAGATTTATTAAATCATGCTTTAAGGAAATCGAAAATTTCATATTTTTCTTCTAAGTATTTTTCAAATTATGCTTAAAAACGGCAAAGTTGTGGTTTAAGAGGCAGTCAAGATAGAAGTAACTAGATATTTTGAAATTTCTTATGCTATCCTGTAATTAGCAGTCTTTAACGACTGCTTTAATGGCGCTTAAGATGCCTTGATCAAGAAGGGGGCTCTCTCGGTCAACAACCGAGTACTGAGCTTCACTTTGGATACAGCCCTTAAAATACGCTTGTTTAAAAATAATTGATTTCTCGGAAACTTATCGTACGAATTGCATAAAAATTTGTTTTTAGGCTAATTGAAAGATGTAGAGTTCATTTATGCTATTTGAATTGTGTACTACTATTGAAAAAAAAAACAAAGTTATGGTTCGTTTTATTATGTAGGTGGCCCCCTAAGCAAATTTTATAAACATCATTTAAAAGTAGACTTTATTACCAATTGTGTGGTACCAGTAACTTTCTTCTACAATATTTTTTTTTCAGAGTTACTAAGGGGTGTTTACTTTTTTTTCCACGACTGTACACTGTAAAAAAAGCGACTATAGTTACGTTTAATTTGAGTTTATGAAGTGCCAAAGGTGGATTAGATACACTCTAAGTTTGGTGTAAACACCGAATAAAGTGTCATGGTACACTCAAAACAGTTTAATTTTAATCTTTTAATGAAACTGTGGAAACCAAACACCAGTTCGGGTGTAAAGTTTTTAAACGACATATGATTCAGTCCGCCATTTTAAAATATGTTTATATAGCCGTGTTCCAGGGCTCGGATTTTGTTCGAAAATGTTTCTCAGTAATGATCACTAAATAAAAAGCAGTTAACCAGCTTCTGTTAGTCGTCTTCTTTGGCTAATTTCTTCGGAATAGGGAAAGAATTTAAAACATATGTTTAACTTAATATTTTTGAAAAATTCCTGTTTAATGCATAGACTGCAATCATTTTCCAACATTTTTATACCTACTATGTATCTGTAGCTGCTATATTTATAATTTTATGAGTATATGAAATCAACCTACTTTTACAGTGTATTGATGCCATTTTCAAATTTTGGCATTTTTGTCACTTTTGAGACGCTCAGTATACAATTAATTTGCTTTTTGACTTTAAAATAATGTTCGATTCAACTAAATTAAAGATTGTAGATTATTTTTAACCATGAATTTTAAGTTTTCAATAAGTTTTAACTATTTGCGAGCCATTTTAAAAAGTATCGTTTATAGGATTACGACTTTCGTTTTCCCATAGGAAATACATTACGTAGACAACGATATTCTTAAGCTTTTTTAACTACAAAAACTAACTTTTTTCTAAAAAACTTATGTAATATTCAGCTCATTTAAAGCTTAATCTTCAAGATTTTATCTAGTTTTAAAAGTTTTGAACATCTTTTGTGTATTTTCTGAGCGTTTCAAAAGTTGACATTTTTCGATTTTCCAGTTAGCCCTCAACCCACAGAAATACATGGGATTTTTACTGTTGTTGACATATTTTAACATAGCTTGTTTTCAACTTTTTATTAATTATTTTGAAAAACTAATACTTGTTTTATGTTCTATAAAGTACAGGCTGTGCTCTGCCACCCACCGTGTACGCCGGATTGAGTTTAGATATGTGTAAAAAATGCATCAAATTTGGCATACAAATTTTTGTCTCAGACCACTTTCCTATTTCGTTACGCGTTTTGTTTACTTTTTTGCACCTTTTTTAACTATTTAATCCTTATCAATTTGCTTAACTATTAGTATCTTTTAAAAGCTTAATGATTATGCTTTCTAGCGGTGTAATGTTTATTTATTAATTATACCGTTAAGTGTTTTTAATTTGCATTTAAATAGTAATAAAAACTGTTCTTTAGCGTTTGAGAGCTTGGTGGTTTTTAGCTCTCTGTATCTGATTTTTGTACAATTTTCAATGCTTAGTTGCATTTATGGTATGCTTATTTTAATTTGCTTAGACTATTTATTCGAAAACAAGTCAGGCCTACGCTGAGTTAAAAAAAAAAAAAAAGATTCAAGTACACGGGACATAAGTCCAGATGTAACGAACGAATGATTTGTGAGGAAATTTCGTTGTTTACCAAAACTAAAATGATTAAATTAAATGTTTAATTTAGATAATAAATTATCGCAGTTAAAACAATGTTTAGCAGCCTCTTTGCGCGAAACTATTTATTGTAAATTATGGTTGCATTAGATTTAAAATGTAATCTTTAAATTGTTTTTTATTTTACTGTTAAAGTGCAAACCAAATAAGCAGTAGTGTGACTTTACACCAGATAAGCAGTAGCGTGACTTTACACCAAAAATGGTGTTTGTTTACACCATTTGATAGCTGATGGCTCATTACACCAATTTACAAAGGGAATTTCATTACACCACTTGGGTTGGCAACTTAGTTTCCACCCTTTTTGGTGTAAAGTAAGGAAAATCTTTTTTACAGTGTACATTTAATGAAAAAGTAAGCTACTGATTGCCTATATGTAGAAAAATTAGTATTCAGCATACATATGCCTTTTTTAATTTTGTGAGTAAGTGATGTATGTAAAGTGGTCATATCAATCATTAAGTTGCAAAAAGCAAAAAGTAAAATAAATAAATAAGAATCCAAAATGATATTTCTTATAAAACTGAGAACAAAAGAAGTTAATTGAGTAAATTTTAAATGAAGCAGGTGTTTTAAATGCAACGGGATTTCCTTTGATTTCTTAAATATAACATCTTTCGAAATCTTTACATAGCTTAATTTTATTGCGAACGTGTATATTCAAAACAAAAAGAAATGACAACAAAAGACGGTAAAATTGCATTCTACAGATCAACATTAAGACAAAGAGCGTACTTTCCTTTTCTCAAATGTCCGTATTACCTCAAAAAAATATATTCTTTCACCGGAAGAATTTCCGAAATTAATTCTCTTTATTGGTGCAACATCATCTCTAACTAGGACTTCCCTCAGAGCGATTAGTCTGAGCGATATTGCTGAGAACATAGATTTAATAATAACATTTGGAAGCAAACAAAATGAGTTGTTATCTTTAATTGTCCATATACTGCGATAAATTGAAATGATGAAAATAAACGAATCGTAGAATTACAAAATCTTATATATAAATTCGTATACACTGTTTAAAAAATGGGAAAGCAAACCATGCAAGACAGCCATGTATGGATATATAATTTAAAGTACGCAATATATTAAAAGTAAAATAGAAAATGAAACACTAAATTATCTTATATCGGAATTGTAACTGTGTAAAATGATGTCAAGGCGCTTCGCACCGATTTGAGTAACTTTACATGACAAATATATGATGTTTGAAGAGAATGGACTATACTTTATATCGTGTGTGCTCACCCCGGAAAAGTTAATATTGTACAATATCTGTTTTCCACGCATGCAATGAGGTTGCCGATAAGAATTAAGAAATCCTCTCTTCAAAATCTGATGTAGTATCAAAGTACCGAACACATCAACAGTAGCATGCAATGCATCGTTAGAGCCTGTTTTATATATGCTCGATCGGATTTAAATAATGAGTGTATGTTGGCTACTACATACGCTGTATTGTTTTGTTTTCAAACATATTCTGCACAAGTTGAGCTGTATTTAGCATGCATTAAATAAAAGAAATCTGCAATGATTGCAATATAAAGTATGACACAAGATCTGAATATATCGTCTGCATAACCTTTGAGCTGTCAAAGTGTCTCTTGAAGTAATTTACAAATCCATACATATTTTTTCAGCAAATCATGCAAGCTAAAATACGCTAATATGAACCCGATTATGAAATTTCACCAGAATAAGTTAATATATAAAAAAAATCTACTAATGGCAATTGAGAATATTACCTTACGATAAAATGTCTAAAAAATGAATCAGAAAAAAAAAATTCATATCAAATTTAAAACGGTACTTCCCTCTGTTAATGGTCTTGGCGAGAGAGAAAAAAACCTAGAGAAGGAACACTTTAACAAGTACTTTCGAGCAACCTACTCACTGTTTCATACAGGTCTTTATTCAATATTTATACAATTTATTTAATGCTAGGTGGGTATCTATCAGTTTTGTTGCATTTAAATTGCATGTTTTGTGGAGGAAATGCAGCATTATGAAATATTTAAAGTTGCTATACATAATAATTCCAAATTAATTGAGATCGCTTTCCGCTCATTTCACCTTTTTAAATTTTAAATTTTTTAGAAACCATTCATAGAGACAATTTCATATTTTAAAACTAACCCGAAGCAAAATTTCCTGATTTTGGTCTCAGCAGTAACACAGAAATAGAAAATTTTCGAAAGTTTTTTGTTTCTGCAGTGTTTTATATAGCGACATTTTTAGAAATTGTTCTATTGCGAGAATCTACGTCATGATAAATACAGCCATGTCAATTTTCATGTTTATATTCCTAACAATTCCATATACTTCGTTACTTAGATCATCTTTAGAACTTTTCCGCTTTTTCCGCACGTATAGTCTTTCGATTTTTTAGAATTCGTTCTATAACGAGCATTTACATCTCATAAATTACTGCCATGCCAAAGTTCTAGTTTCTAACCCCAACAGTACTCCAGAAATTTCAGTATTCCAAATAAATCATAATTTAGAACTTTTCTAGAAATTTTTACGTTTATCCGTGAATTTGAACCTTTTAGAGAGCGTTCTTAACGAGTACTTACATCTTAAAATTAACTACCACACCAAATTTAAACTTTCTAACCCAATCAATATCACAGAAATCGCAATCTTAGAGCTTTTTTGCTCCTACAGCGATGTAAGTTGTTGCACTGACATAAAATACAGTCTTTTTTTCGGGGCAGAGATGGCCACCAACATTTTTTTAAGTTGGCTATGTAGTTTCAGAGATAACACCTCACAAACGTACAAGCATTAATAATATTATACACTTTATAATATTATAACGCTTTATAATATTAGCGTTGATGTACAGATACAAAAGCTATTTATCTGTTACAAACTAAAGGGCCCGGCGTTGCCCAGAATTTGAGTGATGTTTGTTCTGAAAAATCAATTTCAAAATTTAATGTACAACACAAAACAAACATTAAAAAAAAACAGTCGAAATGTTGTACGCATGAATAAAATGAAAACACTATGTAAAAATGTATAAATGTATATAACAGATCCCATACAGCTATAAATGAACTTATTTCAATTTATAATTGGAGCAATAATGTTAAAATACGCCAATATTTCCCTAATTTGGTTTTTATCATGCTTCAATACATTTTCCACACTCATATAACGTTATACTATATTCACCACGTCCTTTATATTTCAATATGACGTAATGTTTTCCTCTTTCACGTGGAAACCTTGGAACAGAAAAGTTGTGGAGTTAAATTCACTTTCATTTAAATTCGTCAAACTATTTATTTCATTTTCATTTTTCACGTGAATATCTTGCAATAGAAAAGTTATGATGTAATATTCACCTTTTATTTAAATTCGGCAAATTATTTATTTCATTTTCATTTTTCACGTGGAAATCTTGCAGTAGAAAATTGTTGTAGTAAGAATTTTATTGTGTATTTTAATTGTTGGCAACAGCTATAACGAAAAATGTTTAAATTTGATAAGAAATTGCTGTTAAATTGGTGGTTTTTTATTAATTAAAAATTAACTATAAATTATTTCGATTCCGGATTACTTTAGTTGCCTCGGCCGTGATTTAATACATATGTACGTATCTTTTCACAATTTTGACTTCCAAACTGTGGATTTGTATAGAATTACAAACAGACAGATAGACAAGTTTTCATTTTTATATCTATTTATTTATTGAACAACAAACATACGACTTGTGTGCTTGACATGAGAGCCCGCTTATAAGTCAGAGACAAGATAGCACAAGGAAATATTACAACACAAGAGAAATACATCCTGGGAGTTCCACACAAAGTGTGTGTGCAATGGAACCAGCGGGAATCGAACCCACAATCTCCTACGCTCGCAAGCGATTAGCAGCGTGGCGCTTTGACCACTCCGCCACAGAGACCCTCATTTTTATATATTAGATTATATACAAACATAAATAACTGATCTAATACGTGTTATCAGATGCAATTTTAAATATATATATATATATAAACCAGTATAATACTTATTCTGTTTTATTTTCATAGTCATTTATATCATTTGGCAAAAAATCTCACTTTCTTAACCCCGAATTGCGTGTTTTTTACAAAAGCACCAAAGTCCATATAACAGCGAAGTACCATGAAAAGCATTAAGTGCATGGTAATAAGGTACTTAGAATGTGACATTTATGATCAACCATTATCGGCATTCAATCTTAAAGTTTGGCGATAGATTTTTGGTCGACGGGATAACTAAGTTGTACCAAATACTGTACTGCATTTTAACTTCAATTTAACTTAATTTTCTCTATATTACTATTTTAAGTTTTTAACTTTTAAACATCGCACATTTTCAATTTTTATTGGGGAGGAAAAATGCTTTTAATGCTTAAAAATACTTTTAAATGCAATTTGTTTGAAAACTGCATCTCAATTTATTTTTGAAATATTAATTTTTTTTGTAGTTTTTAGCACCATTTGTTTAATTTTGGCAACTCAAGTACTCCATTTCTGTAGAAAGTAGGGAGGAAGTAGTTGGAAAATAGTAATTATACCTTTTTGTTGCCTTTTTCCCTTAACAACTTAAAAAATTGTAATTAAAATACGTGCTATTTTGGAAAAATATAAATGAATGATTTCTGATAAAATATAGAGTTATTATAAACAAAATTTAATTTTAAATACCTATATTAATATTACAAACAAATGAGTGCATATGAATCATGAGATAGCCGATTTGTTTTGTAGAGTTCCTTGAATGACGACATCTCTTTTTGATTCGTGTATTATTCAGTGATAGTGACGCCATATGCGTAATTTACTGTAGAAGATGTTTAAGACTGGATCGTAAATGAAGAATTCTTTAGCGGATGCGGATGACGTCATTCTGTACAAAATAAAAGCGTGTGTTTTAAGTCTTAAAACTTAAATATGTTTTGTACTATTTATATGGTTTTTTTTCATCGATGGTAACACTAAATTCTAAAAAAAGAGAGTTCCTGTTTTCTAGTTTATATTAGAAACATTTCTTTATCAAAGCTTTTTTATTCTTCTTCCCGTTTTCTAGTTTTTTTCAATCTTTGTGCAGTTTTGGCCTCAAAAAGTGATATTTGTTGCAAAAAGTATAAATAGCTATGAAAACAAACCTGATAAAAGCTTAAGCTTATTTTTACAAGTAAATATGGCACAGATGTCATATACGCACCGAGGTACCAGCGATGGCGATGTCCACCTCGAGAACTCAGCTTTCGCTTTAGAGTGTTAGTGCAATCCCGAGGGGTAGGAACCGAGGTACCAGATTGGGGTCAAAGTGGCGTTACTTTGCCTGACATGGTAATCAGTGGCGGCTTGTGACTGTCATATTTTGGGGCACTAAATGCATGGCGGACAATATTATTCTTTTCATACCATTATTTTTTGAAAGAAAAAGATTATGTTGTTTAATGGCCGAATAATCTGCCAACAAATATGGCAAAGATTTCTTTTAAAGCAATAGTGGTAAGAGAAGAATAAATGTGGCAGCTATGGATTTAGTGCCCCCCAAAATGCCAGTCACGAGCCACCACTGATTTAACCATATATAACGCTATTATAAATTATTTTGTTCTATAATTATATCATTTATTGATTGTTATTTCCCTTTAAAAATAACAGAAAATATTTTATTTATCATTTTATTTTGTTTTCATAGTGAAATAAGCAATAACGTGCTATTATAGCACGCTATATGTAACTGGTATTTGAAAACGACGTTTTCGCCAAATTGGCATAAAAAATCACGCCAAACCCGGTGCGTTTAAGGCATCTGTGCCATGAATATAAACATTTTATTTTTATATATAATATCATTGCTTTTTATATACAATTTATTTTTGTTTGTATACAAAAATAGGTAAGTGGTTTGTTAACACAAAATAAATTGTATAAATCTTTAAAAAATTGCTTGAGTATATGAAACAATGAATAAGTTGCACGAAAATACGCATAAAAAGCTTACTTGTCTCGCCAAACCTACTTTCTCTACCTCGCCAAGGCCCTTATACAGAAAAAGTAACAAATTTAATTTTTGAAGATGAAAAAGAATTAATATAAATGGAAATTGTTTATTTTTTAATCATGCTTACCTTAAAATTCACAAAAATTTAGAAAATATATATGTTTTTTAAATGCACTAAATAGTAGAAAAGTCTTGAAAAAAACCCTTAAATGCACGGAGTTTAAATTATTCGGTGAGTTCAATTATGGAAGATAAATGAACTTAAATGAGACTTTTGTCAAGTTGGCCAGCTGTCTCCAAGTTGGCTTCATATATAGAAACTTTTTGTCGCCAAATTGGCAATATTTCGCTCCGTTGGCCAAAGTTTGGCGATATCGTGGTAACCGTGTCATTAGTACTTTTCTACAAATACTCATTGTTGAAGCTAATGCTGATTTCGGTATAGAAATTCAAACGTAACTATTAAGTAATTCACCCCCCCCTTCCACCGTTGCCCCCTTAGGGATCGAATTTTAAAAAATCAATGTCCAATTCATAAATTACCCTCAGGAATACATATATATTCCAAATTTCAAAAATCTATGTCAACAGGAAGTGCGTGAAAAATGAATTACAAGATTTGAGTGCCACAGACAAATATAATTGTAAGTTTTAAGAAAGCATGTAAAAAAAAATAAAGAAAGAAAATAAGAAGAAATGATGCTATAAAGCAAAATATTTTATTAAACATCATATAATTATTTCTAATTTTCACACGCAAAATATAAAATATGCTTTTGGCGATTAAAAAATGCTGTTGAGAGATTATCGCAAAATCTCAAATCAAAGTTTTTATGCCTTTTTTCTTTTAAATGGAAAAATAAACAGATTTCTTTTCCTGTTTGATTAAATTTAAATATGTTTTATGGCAATTCAATATTACTGCGTGCGTATTTTTTTTTTATTTGCTCCATGTGTTCAAACCAGTTGTCTACGAAAACATCCACCAGTGAAAGTGACGCACACCAAATTTCTGTGACGTATGGAGATAAATTGTACTTCTTTATCAGTTTTTTTATATAATTTTTAAACGGTTTGGAACTTATTTTTCATAGTAGGTGCATTCAGAGGCGACCCTTATAGGCACATTCTGGTGCAATCAGAAACGAAATCCGATAAATATTTTTTGAGTTATGTTTGACGAAAGGTTTTTATTAGGCTTTTTTTTAGTAGGACATGGTGTTAATATCCATCATAGCTGTAATGTGTCCGGACAGTAATATTTCGCTGAGTATTAGCCTTCGCTTCGCTCAGACAATTAATAAAGTATTCCCTTTCGGAAACGAATTTCTGAAAAAATTTCAAAACTCGTCAAATTATTTTTTGCCAATTTATTATTCGGACTGCTCACCTGTCATATATTCTTTTTTGATTATACGTATGATGAAAAGGGAAAAACCAAAGCTTCCATCGATCATCATCAATATCATTTTGTTTTCCATTTGAATTGTTATTCAACGGCTAAAGAATATGTGTAAGATTTCCCTAATGTCATCCGATATAAATTGTCTACATTTTTTCTCTTATGAATAACAAAAGTTTGATTGACTAAATATCTTTAATAGTATGTTATTCACGGAATTAAGCTAATATATACTAATATTATAAAGTCTGTTTGAATGATTGCTTATAAGGGAAATCTCTGCAACTTCCTAGCAGGTTTCAAAATTTATTTTGGAAGAGTATACGTCCCTTTTCTGAAATGTGTGTATTACCTCAAACGATTAAATTACTTTGTTTTCCCGGAAAAATTTCCGGAATCAGTTCTATTTATAGGTGTAACTTCATCTCTAATTCATAAAATCTTCCTTTTTGGAAACGAGTCTCTGAACAATTTTCGAAACTCATGAAGTTTTTTTTGCTAATTTATTATTAGTACTACTCATCTGTCAGATAAGGTAATTCGGGGGGAAGACGCCACATATACAGACGGGTGACAAAATAATACGAACACCCATGAAAAAGGTATCGTGCATTTAAAAGGACCAGAATGCGCATGTCACTTTGCACTCAATTCTGCCACCTAGTGGCTATGAAATGTAAGCTATCAGTCACTCAAAATCAGTCATAGGTGTTGCATGTGCTTACTATACGCTCGGGAAAACTCAGTAATGACTGACTTGTCCGAGTTCGAAAAAGGAATGATTGTTCGAATGCGCTGGTTGCTTCGTGACGGAAACAGACGATTATTTGGGGCGTGCAAGGAGTACCGTCTCAACCGTCATGACAGCGTACACAAAATGCGCTAAATTGTCGTCTGCGAGGTACAACAGTGGACGGAATAGAAAACTTTCTGAGAGGGATAAAAGTGAGTTGACCCCCATAGCGGTCAGAAAGCGCAGTCAATCTTTATCCCAGATAGCGTCATATATAAATAGTCATCTCCAGAATCCATTTCAGAATGAACTGTCCAAAGGGAACTTTGTACTTCGAACATTTATGGAGGAGTTGCAATTCGTACGCCATTGGTGTCATAGGTGTTCGTATTATTTTGTCACCCATCTGTAAGAATGTTTTGCTTAGTAGAGCCAAAAATTGAAATCATAAGATAAGTAAAAATATACCACGATGCTCTATAATAGTTAATTGGTTATGTATACTCATTAATTCCTTTCTCAGTGTTCAAATGATTGACAAATTTAATGTTAAATAAACTCGTGTAATTGTGGTATGTTTCTCCATATATGCGGGGAAGATGCTTCCTTTTATGGGGTAAGATGCCACACCACAGAAAATAAGAAAAATAAGACTAATATTGGAACATTACCGGTGAACTAATAATAACTATGGTCAAACAAACAAATCTGTAACCTGAAATCATTTTTTTAAAGTTTACTTTGCCAAAATTAATAATGGCACAAGGCTGCATAACGTTTCATTTAGTGCAAATGATCACCATTGCAATCTTCGTGCAATTAGTTCTTTTATTTGATGCACGAAATCCAAACACGCTTGAGAACTTTTTTTAGCGTAAAGGTATCCTTTACATACAGCACAAAAATCATCATCATTATCCTCTTCAAAACTATCATCACTGGTATCCAGAGGAATTTTGCTTCACTTGAGGAAGACGCGCTTTCACGTCTCTTTTACTTTTGCTTTTTCTCGAGGTTTCTTCTTAATTATTTTGCCTTTTCGCTACCTTTTCTTTTTATCTTTTCCCGCATAGTTTTTCTTCTCTCTAATTCAGTTAAGACCTCTACTGCTTGTTTCTTAGCCCAGATGATTTAGGTTTTCTGAGCTGAGAAACAGAACTGATTGCTTCTCTACAAGAAATCCCGCTTTCTGTGCTGATGAAGGCAACTGCTTGTGACAATCCACTGCAACTAGATATGCTGCTGGAAGAAACTTCTGGTGTATATCCACATGATCTGTTGGTGTATTCAACTGCTTGTGTAAGCCTATTATCACATGGGCCGTTTGTGGAAGCAGCAGTTCTGTAATTAATGGAACCCTCAGAGATATCAAACTCATGTTTTGGGATTGCTTGTGGGTTCTATGGATAAATCCCAGTAAATTAAAACACAGAAGTGCTATTTCCTACTGTGGCTGCCTTGCTCCAAGCAGTATTCAGAAGATATCAGAACTGAAGTCTTGAGAGTTTATGATGTGGCCTGCTGTGTATTCAGGATACAGGCGTTCAGGTCTTGTTACTAATTTGTTTTTAATGGTTTGAAAAATGAGTAAATAAGTGTCTATAAGTATTGGATGATGTTATTTGAAAGACAGAAAATAATTGTTTTTTGTCTTCATTTTAGCTTATTTCTGAACCATGTTGCGTCTACCGCCAAGTATAGGGGGAAGATGCCACACACACTTATTTCCGTAATGCTGCAAGATTATGACTGCTTCTGCTTGCCATGTGTGTGCAACAGAATGTGGATCTCACTTATATTGCTGATATCTCATTTAGAATAAAACATCTGATTATAAACTTTAAGTATGAGCAACAGAATATTATAAGGGTTTTCCTCACCGGTTAAATATTCTCAAGATCCAAAAATAACGGCGATTAAAGGCGACAAATTAAGGTAAATTCACAAATCACGGGCACACTGGGACAAGACTCGTCACACAAGGCGGTCATTATTTGCTTCTGTTGACACATAAAAGTAAGGAAGAAACTTGCGTCTTCGCTCGAATTACCTTATTACTTTTTCATTATAGGTATGATGAAAAAGGTAAACCAAATGTTCCATCGATCACCATCAATATCATTTTGTTTTCCAGTTGAATTGTTATTCAACGTTAAAGAATAATGGTAAGAGTTCTATAATGTCAACATATATAAAATGCTTATATTACTTCTATTAAGATAAACAAACGTTTGGTTGATTACATATTTTCTTAGCACATTATTCTCGAAATTAAGATAATTTTTACTAATATTACTACTATTTGTGTGTTTTATTGTTGAGGAAATCTCTGTAACTACCAAATGGATTTGAAAACTAATACTGGAAAAATGCTGGTGTTCATATACGCTAAATTTTATGCAGGTACAACAATCCCATAAGGGACTACAGGACCAACAATCGAACTGAAATTGCAATTTCTGTGATTTTATTGGGATTAGAAACTTGAAATTTGGAGTGGTTAATTATGAGAAGGAAATATTCGCTATGAACGTATTCTAAAAAGATTCAAAATAATAAAACTTGAAATGAACATAAAACATTCTAAATTATAATTTATTTGGAACTGCTAGGATTATAATATTGAAACTTGATATGACTGCTGCTTTTAAGACGTAAATGCTTGCAAAAAACTATTTAAAAACAAATAGAAATCCAAAAGGGTGCAGGAATTAAAAACTTTCTTAAATTGCTATATCTGAAAACAAAGTGCGAAGAACAAAATTAAAAATATTAATATTTTTCATTTAATTTTTTAATCAGATATTTATTTCTTTTAAATTTAGCTGAAGCTTACAATCTTGACGATTTATCTAGATCGGTGTTTCGAAATAAATCTGAACCTACTGTAGTATGTATGAATAAAAATGTTATAACTTTCAATAAAAGGAAAGTTTTTTAAAGATTTTTATACAGTTGAAAATACAATAAACAGACCATGAGAATAAATTAAACAGTTGAAATGTTAAAAAGAATAAGAACCTATAATTTGTTTTGCTTTTTAAATAGACTAAACCTTACATGTAACGTATGTAATTGAATTCACTAATAACAGCACATAGATTTGAATATACAGTATTGTGGAAATTAAATCTTTCCATCTCTGGGGGCTGCATTTGGAGTTGTATGGGTCACAATGAAATAATATAATGGTAATGTTGATTAACTACGTTCTATTTACTAAAGCTTTTTTTCATAAATCATCAGCAATGACGCTTTTTTGTAGAATGCCAAAATTTATGACCATAAATTCTTCATAAAAAATTAATTGTTATTGTGAGTTCTCGAAAAGCACAAGAGTTGAGTGCAAGAGAAGTTGTTTAACCCCAAAAATCTCCAAACATTTCGCTGCGCCAGTTTCATTTCAGTAAATTAAATTAATTGTATTGCATTTGTTTTTAAAGACCAAATATATTTGTATTCATTGCAGTAGTTTTATCGGAAAAAAAAAAAAAAGATTCATAACGTTTTAACTGAAATAAGTTACAGCAGTAATCTGGTTATGTGAAAATTCTCTTTTAATGATGAGATTATTAAAGAGAGAGGTGTCGAACATTTAAAATAATTAATGGACAAAAATAATTGTATGTAATTATATGTCCTCTCTGATAATCATCCAGACTAATTATTTCAGCACCAGTATTCTCTCCAGAAAGTGATAAAAAATGTCATTAAACCTTCTTCGGCAATTATAATTTTGATTTTAATTGTAACATGTTATTATCAATTAAATAATATTCTCAAAGGGTGACATGAAAGCTTTAAAGAGGAAACTTTTTTTAGAAAATGTATCAATTATTCAAAAAATGTTCAAACTTAACAGTTCGAGTTTCTTTATTACCCTTCCAGAAATTTTTAAACAATTTATCAACAAATATTTCTCAAAAAAGGAAATTAAAAAAATTACATATAACATGAAAACTGATAAATATTATAGTAGAAAAAACTTCTTTTAATAACATAAAAACAATTCTGAAATTACTTCAGAATTTATAGTTATTTAACATTTGCTTCACATATCCTTAAAATAAAGCAGTGAGCAGTATTATAACATGTTTAATGTGCACTGGACACCCCTTTTAGTTGAGAACTAGCTGACACGCCTCCGTTAATCAGGTTCATGGTAATAACCTAATGTTTTGTATCACCGTGTTGCAGGTCTGTAACATACCCAAAAGTTAATATATGTGCAATAGGCTTTAAAAGACAAATTTGTATTGCTGCTATCTCCCAAAACACCAGTTAATAAAACTTGTTCATAGAATTATCAACAGACTGCGGTTTTGAGTTATATTTCATACTAAATTTTTCTTTATCCTTTGATGAGTTTCACACCTTTCTTTAAAAATCAACTTCGTATATTTTGTAAAATTAAAAACGTTGTGACTTTCAAAAATGTATTTTTACTAAGATAAATTCGTATATTTTAAAATTTTATACTAGAAAACTGATAATATTTATGAGAAATATGCAATTTTCTGTTTGTTGCAGATATGAAAAAAGAAACATTTAGTCAACATACTTTTTTTATGTTCTAATTATATATATATATATATATATATGCTTAAAATGATGTTGTCTATCATCTCAGTAAGTACTGCTAAAATCCGAGTTGTTAAATTACAAAGGGTTCTCTAAAATCAATTTTGTATTACTTTATATATTTCGAAAAAAACTTTCCAATAAGTCAAAATATATCCAAGCAAACTTATAATTGGGAGCCCCATTGCTCTCGATAGCGTGCAACACACTGCTCTGCTATGTCTGCACGCTCTGATCTGTTTTGGGTTTATATTTCTAAACGAAAGACCGTCCAGTGACAATAACTTTCTAAAATCATTGTTGGATGAATTTATATATTTAAACGAAAATCTCTCTAAACGAATCTAACGGCTTATTAAAAAGTGTTTTCTTGTTACTTTTTTTACCACATTGTGCCATTTAACTTTTAAAACAAATTGGTTCTTATCGTGCAAAGATTATGAATATTTTATAAACTATACATATAATATTTCTGAAACCTGAAAATAATTTTCGTACAAAAATATCGATATTTAGTTGTAAGATCACGAGCAATAGCCATCCCTGAAATCATGTTTTCAGCAATAATTTGGCAGTAAATATTAATTTTGAAATACTGCTAATGGTTTACATGTTTCGTTATTTTTATTTGTGATGTCACGGGGTTAAATTAATGCATCGGCTATAAATTTAAAAAAATTAGAATCAAAGCCTTAGTTAAATGAGAGCCAGCCTTATATCTCCTGACCCACATTTTCTCATCGCTACGTTGGATATAGATTTATTTCCCTATCCATAGCGCACACTCGGGCAGACAAACGCTCTTACTTTATTAGTACTAGGGGATCGTACCGGGCTTCCCGGGTTAAAGAATATAGGTGAAAACATTTTTTTAATTGAAAACTAATAATTCTTTGTATGCAATAATTTTTTTAGATTCACCACTTACATTAAAAAGGCATTTTTCATATGGAAAATACGAATTACACAATCAAATACATTTTTAAAATTTATCAAAAGCGATATTTTCTTATTACCCGCATGCTAAGAGTTATTTGCCAAGATTTTACTACTTATGGCATCCTTTTATATTCTGATAATTTCAGAGCTTATACGTTTCTGGTAAATTTGTGTTTTATTTATGTTCTATTATTTATTTATTCATAGGGAATTTTTTTAATGGAAATTAGCCGTAAGAAAATGATGAACTTTTTATTTTGTTTTAAGGGCAGACGCATTAATCTTTCGTAATCGAGCTCCGCGCGATATAGATAAATTAAAAAATATTTCATGCTTTAATATTGTTTTTAAAACCACAGAAATCAGTAAACTGAGATGAACTTTGCAAACAATTTCCATTTGAAAAACAAAATCCTATTTGGTGATCTAAAAATTTAAATTGTACGGTTACAAATATGTTCGATTTGTGTTTTTTCAATTTATATTTGTTTATAAAGAAGTATTAATTTCGTTAATATGTCTTTCACAAATATGTTAGGTGGTTTTTTTAATATTATTCTTTTATTTGCTTATAAAGGAAGCATTAATTTCATTATGTAAAAATAGCCAGAAACAAATGCTGAAAAATGTTTGTTGCGTTATGTGCAAAATTTTTATTATTTTATTTGTTGAAACCGGCACGTGATAAGGTAAACTTTGAAAAAAAATCATGGTTAAAAATTATTTTAGAAAATATAATACATCAGTCAATGAATACAGTTTTTAAACAAATTGCATTTGAAAGTACATTTATTTCCCTTTGCGACAAAAATTGAAAATGTATGATGGTCAGAAGATTGAAAAATTGCAGTAACGAAAATTTCAAGACCGAAATTTGATCGTGAAGTATTGCCATTCGCAAAATGACGTCAGCGTCATGCACAGATATGTTTGTTCTTTATAATATAGATACATAATCAGTAAAATATAATAAAGATCAGTTATTAGGATGTGGTTATCAATTAAGGCTCTTATGCTTGGATTTCCGGCATGAAAACAGCAATTTTCACCTTCTCAAAATTTGCATACGCACTTCTCATATCCATATTCATCATTTAAAAAAATTGTATTTTGTTTAATCATTTAAAAATTATTTTAACTCAAAACTTGAAGTCACGATTGTCAGCAACATCTTTTATGTGAACAGACGCACTCTTTATTTGAGATTCTACTCTCAATTTCGGAGAGTAAAAATTTCCGTAATTTATGATTTTTAGACGCATATGTGTTAAAAGGCTTAGTTTTATCTAGGAAAATGATCGTTTTCTTTTAAATATGACTTCATTTGAAATTTAAATAAGCATTTCGCCTAGTGTCTGAAACTTAGTATCAGTACACATGCAGAAGGAAAAACAATATAGAAAATTTATGAAGAAAAATGCGTGTTTTCAAAAGCGGTATGTCATTTTCCGTTATTATGCTCCTAATACTCTGCTCCTAATGGGATTTTGCGCCACTAAACCCTATACAGCAATTTTTACCAACAATTTTGAATTTTTATCAGAAAATAGCATGAATAAAGTTTAAAATGCCTCATTATTTCTCGATTGTCTGCAGCAATGAAAGCTATCTAATTTTCAGCATTTTGAAGAAATTTCATAAAATGCTTTTAAAATTGAAATATAAAAATGGGGATATTAAAAAAAAAGAAAAACAGATAGTGCGATCACATCTACAAAGGAAGAGCTTTCAGTTTAAAAAAGATATATATTAGTAAAATGGGTTCAGCAGAAAGATCACGGCTGATGACTAAAAAACACATTTGTGTTATACATTATATAAAATTGTGAGAAATTAAATTAAGCAAATTATGTTATTTTGATAAAATTATAGTAGAATGTCCAAAAGAATAGCATTAAAATTTTAATATTCGAGAGAATTTTCTACAAAAACTTCAGGAACACGATATTATTTTAAACCACGAATTATTTGTTTGCTTGTCTAACTCGGCGAAGCAAATCCATCCAGGCGAGAATCATCAATTTCTCTAATATAAATCGCTATTATTTGCATGTCACCTCTATTTTATAAAGACACTCTACATTTTTGTAAAACATTGCGTTTATCAGTGTGTGATTTCGGTTACATTATTTTCAAAAGTGAAGCATTTTCCCCTGTGAAGAATTTCAAAGCAGCTGGGCTGTGAAAATGACGCACTTCTACAAAACATAATTCAGATTTAAGAATTAAAATACACACTTTTTTATAAAATGACGTCATTTGCATCCGCTAAAAGCAATCTACTTTTATAACCCAGTCTTAAACTTCGTCTATAGAAAAGAATTTCAAAGCAGCTGGGCTGTGAAAATGACGCACTTCTACAAAACATAATTCAGGTTTAAGAATTAAAATACACACTTTTTTATAAAATGACGTCATTTGCATCCGCTAAAGCAATCTACTTTTATAACCCAGTCTTAAACTTCGTCTATAGAAAAGTGTGCATATGACGTCATTATCACGGAATAACAGACAATATTCTTGAAATAGCCCATATTTTATTTTCAACTATTTTTTCAGGTTTTATGAGAAAATAGCAACAAAAAGATACGCTATCGCCTATTTTAAACTATTTTTCGTTTACTTTCAATGACTTTCAATAGAAATGAGGTACTTTTGTTGCACGATAAGAAAAATTGTATTAAAAACTGCAAAAAAAATAATATCTCAAAAATTAATTGAGATACAGCTTTCAAACAAATTGCATTTAAAAGAGCATTTTATTTCTTATACGATGGTGTAAAAATTTAAAATGTGCGATGTTTAGAAGTTTAAAAATTTGCAGTAGAGAAAATTGCAAAACCAAAATTCATTTCAAATTTCAAAGTGTTGCTATTCGAAAAATGGCGTATGCGTTACGCACAGATATGTTTGTCCTTTATAATATAGATAGATAATATCTATTAGATATGCACTTAGTTGAGAGCCTTTTAATAAAACAATTTTAATAATCTGGCCTCTGGTGGAAAGGGTAATTTAGGTTTCCCACTGAATCCGAAGCGAAATAGACGTGGTATATCACAAAATTTAGAATCCAACGCTATTTATAAATACATATTTGTGTTTCATTATTACTTTCCTCTATATTCAATCGAAGAAAGTATTGTAATCGAAATATTTTCGACTTCCAGTTTTCGACGTATTTGTGCATTTTAAGGTGTCGCATATCTCCCAAAACATGTATAAACAAAATGTATGTATTGTCCGTCCGTCCATGTGTCACCATTGTACTATCGAAAGGTGTATGAAGTTATGCATAGAATTAAGCCAAATTTTTTGTGTATATTGTTGGCTATGGTCAGTATTTTCTCCTTGCGATTGGAAATATTTCACTGGAAGGAGGCGCTGTAATAGCGATGTCTGTGCCATTTTCATTATTGTGCCATCGAAAAGCGTATGAAGTTGCATAGAATTGAACCAAATTTTTTGTTTATGTTTTTGGCTATATCAAGAAATTCCTCCCTGAATCTGAAAAAAAAATGCCGGAAGAGGTTGCTGTAACAGCGATTTTTTGTGCAATTTTCATTATTGTACCATCGAAATGTGTATAAAATTGTGCATAGAATTGAACCAATTTTTTTGTGTATATTGTTGGCTATAGCCTCTTTCAGTTTTGAAATATTCCGCAGGAAGGGGTACAGTAATGACGACGTCTGTGCCATTTCCATTACTGTACTATCAAGAAGTGTATGAGATTATGCATATAACTGAACAAAATTTGTACGTGCATGTTTTTGGCTATGACAAGCAAAATAGTCCGTGAATTATAAAAGATTCTGCCGGAAGGGGCGTTATAATTACGAGTTTTCTGCAATTCTATTTATTGTAACATCGAAAAGTATATGAAGATATGCATCGAATTGAAACAAATTTTTTGTGCATATTTTTGGCTACGGTCAGCAGGTCTCCATGAATTTGGAAATATTCCGCCTGAAAGGAGTGTTGTGATATTGAGTTTTGTATAATTTTCTTGATTTTGGGTTGTTCTATCGTCCATCGTCGGCTACTTCCTTTTAAGCCGGCTGTACGCAAACAGCTGGTGTACAGCAGAATAACGAAAAACTATTGATTTTAATAAATATCATAATCGAGATTAACTCGTTTTACCCGATTGAAAAGAAGAGTTATGTGTTTCACGCGTATCTGTGTATGAGGATTTCTTTATACCCTCAAAACATCCCAACGGCTCTATGGATTTTTTTAATGAGGTCTCTATCAATTCGAATTAACGGCCCGATGGTTTTACGCTAGGTTTTGTTTTTATAAATTCAAAATGGAGGCCGTAAAATACAAAATGGCGGTAGAGATGAAAAAAAAAATTTACGCACCCTATTGAGTGGCATATCATTGGATAGGCCTTTTAAAATGAAAACGATGTTTCTTTGAATATTTTACTGTCAGAAGCTCCGTTAAAATATTATACAACCTGGAAGTTGTGTATGTATTGTGGATCTCTAGCTTTATTGCAACTCTAAACATCATAGATATCTATAGATCTCATCAAAACAGTGTTTATAGATATGAATTAACAGTTAAACACAACTTAAAAGTCATCAATACAAGTAAATAAAAAAAAAAAATAGGTAAGTAATATAAACAAGTAATAATTAAAAAAATTAAGTCAATTCTTACTTAGGTCAATAAGGGATTTTTTTTTCTCCCATTCTTCCGTCTTTTTGAGTGGCGCTTAAAATGCCTTGATCAAGAAGAGGGCTCTCTCTGTCTTAAAATACCTTGATCAAGAAGGGGGCTCTCTCGATTATTGAAAATTAATTAATTAAATTAAATTAATGAATTAATATATGACAAAAAACTGGAATAACATCAAGTATAAAATACGATGTTACATTCTGATAAAATTTACTTAAAAAGGTGCCAAAAATACATAACAGGTTTTCACAACATGAAAACCGTCAAAGATCTTAAAAACACCCGAGCGCTTTCAACTGCACTGCAACAGTTGTCTTCAGGGGAAAATCAGAGGAGTGAAAGTTCATGGAAAATTCTCTGCTTAAGTATCAGTGGACGAGTCTATTTCAAAGGAAGGGAGGAGGGGGGGGGGGGTAAAAATGAAAATGATTATGTTTCAAAATCGCTAGAAATATCTAGTATGCTATACCAGATCTTAGATATGTTGTAGGATAAAGTATCGTTGCAAGTATTCTTCCTTTGAGTTAAAATTTCTATTGATTCTCTGATTATTGATGTGTAGTAATTTGAAGTATGGGCTATGACTCTTGCTTTACTGAAATCAATGTGAATATCTTGTTTTTGGTTTAATCTGGATAGAGCAGTAGAGGGTTTGTTATACTTTATGTCTGTAATATGTTCTTTTCGTCTGTCTTTAAATTTTCTAGTGGTCATTCCTATGTATTTGAGTTCTTTCTGATTAACTTTGTCTGTGAAAGGTATTACATATATGCCAGAAGTTTCATCGTTAGGGATTGGGTCTATTTTCCGGTGTACAAGATCTTTTAATTTAGCAGATGGTTTTGCGATTACGTATATATTATATTTCTTTAATGCATAACTAATCCTTTCAAATAACTTAGGTATATAATTAAAACTATAAAACTTGAGATTATTTTTGATGCTATTTCTGGTTGATTCTCTATGCTGAATATCAAAGATTAATTTATTGATACATTGGGGGGGGAAACCATTTTCTATTGCAATCTTCTTGATGGTGAGTAACTCTGGTTGTAGGTATTCTCCTGTACAATATTCAATGGCTCTATTTATATAAAATTTATAAGCTGCAGTTTTGTATTTAAGTGGGACATTACTATTGTAGGATATTGTACTATTTGAATTGCATGGTTTCCTGTAAATTTTCCTATCAATATTGTATGTTGTATTATTTCTTATTAATTCTACGTCTAAAAATGGTAAGGATCCTTTTTCTTCGACTTCCAATGTAAATTGTATATTTGAATCTAGGTTATTAGCTGTATTTAAAAAGTCATTCAAAGCGGGGATACCATGGTTCCAAATTAAAAATATGTCATCGACGTAACGCAGCCATAGTTGAGGTTTTAGATTTGATTTACATATGATATCTTTCTCAAGTGGTCTAAGTTTTAGTTCCGCTAATAATCCTGAAATGGGCGAGCCCATTGGGGCGCCCTCAGTTTGTTTATAAAATTTCCTATTAAATTGAAAGACATTGTTATTTGTAATCAAGTTAATGCTTGAATTTAAAGTTGTTCTTATTTCATCGTTATATGCCGGGTTATTGTCTATGAATTGCTTTATAAGGATCTCTATTTCTTTTACATTTATTGAAGGGTACAGGGATTTGATGTCCATACTTGCAAGTATACTGTTATCACATATATTTTCGTTCTTTATTTTCTCTATAAACTCTCTGGTTGAGTTGACTACAAGATTGGTTGGAGGTAACATTTCTTTAAGTAGCGGTACGAAAACTTTTTCTATGGTATATGTTGGTGCTAAACACTTGGAAACTATAGGTCTAAGAGGGTAGTTGTCCTTATGATCTTTTAAACGTCCAATTAACCTGGGAGTGACAGCAGTTTTATTGATTTTGAGTTTAACTTTCATTTGCGTAGGCCATGTGCCATGTTTAATTAAATCTTGTGCTTTACGGTCGATTGTGGGGTTAGGGTCCTTGTTCAATTCTCTGCAGTTCATTTCTTCAATACATTCCTCCATTTTTGAGATATAATCTTGAGTATTCATTATTGCTAATTTGTTAGACTTGTCAGTTTGGATTACTACAATTTCAGAGTTACTTTTGAGCTGCTTAATAACATTTAAATCTTTACTGTTATTTTGGGTTTGTTTCTTTAGGTATGAATTTACATTGTTATGTAGAATACTTCTTATTTCCTCCCTCTTTTCACTAGGTGCTGACTGTACAATAACCTCGCAATTAGTTATGACTGATTTTAAGTTTGTTGAATGTTTAAATATGTGTTTTGGACCAAGTTCCAAGACTTTATGAAGTTTGTGGTCAATAACTTTACCCGTGAGATTTACGTAAGGAACTGGAGTCTTGCGTGGCAAATTATCCTTTAATTTGGTATCACGTAGCTTGTTTATCTTAGAGTAAATGGTCCTTTCCTTTGATATCCTCTGTCTAGTTCTATAAAAGTTAATTATTCTCTGGAAATCGTCAAATTCACTGTCATCCATGATTCTTGCTAATTCGCAATATAAATGATACACTTTAAGAGATAAAACGTCCAAATTTTTAAATTTTATCCTGATATAAGTTCTGAGGCTGTCAAATTCAAATTTACGCTTGATTGTTGGCAATTCTTCATCAATAAACCGATTATTACATTTCAGAAAGTTTGGTATAACACCATGATGTTTACACAACTGTAAGAATCTAACATTAATAATTTCTCTGTCTAACTTCATTCTTTCACATCTGTACTTCCTCTTTAAAATATTGCGTTCCATATTGATCCAGTATCGATAATTAATAATATAAAATATAGTTCAAACTATAATTGTTGAACGTCAAATTCACCTTGAAAAACATATAAAATACGATGTTACATTCTGATAAAATTTACTTAAAAAGGTGCCAAAAATACATAACAGGTTTTCACAACATGAAAACCGTCAAAGATCTTAAAAACACCCGAGCGCTTTCAACTGCACTGCAACAGTTGTCTTCAGGGGAAAATCAGAGGAGTGAAAGTTCATGGAAAATTCTCTGCTTAAGTATCAGTGGACGAGTCTATTTCAAAGGAAGGGAGGAGGGGGGGGGGTATTTTCGTACCGCTACTTAAAGAAATGTTACCTCCAACCAATCTTGTAGTCAACTCAACCAGAGAGTTTATAGAGAAAATAAAGAACGAAAATATATGTGATAACAGTATACTTGCAAGTATGGACATCAAATCCCTGTACCCTTCAATAAATGTAAAAGAAATAGAGATCCTTATAAAGCAATTCATAGACAATAACCCGGCATATAACGATGAAATAAGAACAACTTTAAATTCAAGCATTAACTTGATTACAAATAACAATGTCTTTCAATTTAATAGGAAATTTTATAAACAAACTGAGGGCGCCCCAATGGGCTCGCCCATTTCAGGATTATTAGCGGAACTAAAACTTAGACCACTTGAGAAAGATATCATATGTAAATCATACCCCCCCCCCCTCCTCCCTTCCTTTGAAATAGACTCGTCCACTGATACTTAAGCAGAGAATTTTCCATGAACTTTCACTCCTCTGATTTTCCCCTGAAGACAACTGTTGCAGTGCAGTTGAAAGCGCTCGGGTGTTTTTAAGATCTTTGACGGTTTTCATGTTGTGAAAACCTGTTATGTATTTTTGGCACCTTTTTAAGTAAATTTTATCAGAATGTAACATCGTATTTTATATGTTTTTCAAGGTGAATTTGACGTTCAACAATTATAGTTTGAACTATATTTTATATTATTAATTATCGATACTGGATCAATATGGAACGCAATATTTTAAAGAGGAAGTACAGATGTGAAAGAATGAAGTTAGACAGAGAAATTATTAATGTTAGATTCTTACAGTTGTGTAAACATCATGGTGTTATACCAAACTTTCTGAAATGTAATAATCGGTTTATTGATGAAGAATTGCCAACAATCAAGCGTAAATTTGAATTTGACAGCCTCAGAACTTATATCAGGATAAAATTTAAAAATTTGGACGTTTTATCTCTTAAAGTGTATCATTTATATTGCGAATTAGCAAGAATCATGGATGACAGTGAATTTGACGATTTCCAGAGAATAATTAACTTTTATAGAACTAGACAGAGGATATCAAAGGAAAGGACCATTTACTCTAAGATAAACAAGCTACGTGATACCAAATTAAAGGATAATTTGCCACGCAAGACTCCAGTTCCTTACGTAAATCTCACGGGTAAAGTTATTGACCACAAACTTCATAAAGTCTTGGAACTTGGTCCAAAACACATATTTAAACATTCAACAAACTTAAAATCAGTCATAACTAATTGCGAGGTTATTGTACAGTCAGCACCTAGTGAAAAGAGGGAGGAAATAAGAAGTATTCTACATAACAATGTAAATTCATACCTAAAGAAACAAACCCAAAATAACAGTAAAGATTTAAATGTTATTAAGCAGCTCAAAAGTAACTCTGAAATTGTAGTAATCCAAACTGACAAGTCTAACAAATTAGCAATAATGAATACTCAAGATTATATCTCAAAAATGGAGGAATGTATTGAAGAAATGAACTGCAGAGAATTGAACAAGGACCCTAACCCCACAATCGACCGTAAAGCACAAGATTTAATTAAACATGGCACATGGCCTACGCAAATGAAAGTTAAACTCAAAATCAATAAAACTGCTGTCACTCCCAGGTTAATTGGACGTTTAAAAGATCATAAGGACAATTACCCTCTTAGACCTATAGTTTCCAAGTGTTTAGCACCAACATATACCATAGAAAAAGTTTTCGTACCGCTACTTAAAGAAATGTTACCTCCAACCAATCTTGTAGTCAACTCAACCAGAGAGTTTATAGAGAAAATAAAGAACGAAAATATATGTGATAACAGTATACTTGCAAGTATGGACATCAAATCCCTGTACCCTTCAATAAATGTAAAAGAAATAGAGATCCTTATAAAGCAATTCATAGACAATAACCCGGCATATAACGATGAAATAAGAACAACTTTAAATTCAAGCATTAACTTGATTACAAATAACAATGTCTTTCAATTTAATAGGAAATTTTATAAACAAACTGAGGGCGCCCCAATGGGCTCGCCCATTTCAGGATTATTAGCGGAACTAAAACTTAGACCACTTGAGAAAGATATCATATGTAAATCAAATCTAAAACCTCAACTATGGCTGCGTTACGTCGATGACATATTTTTAATTTGGAACCATGGTATCCCCGCTTTGAATGACTTTTTAAATACAGCTAATAACCTAGATTCAAATATACAATTTACATTGGAAGTCGAAGAAAAAGGATCCTTACCATTTTTAGACGTAGAATTAATAAGAAATAATACAACATACAATATTGATAGGAAAATTTACAGGAAACCATGCAATTCAAATAGTACAATATCCTACAATAGTAATGTCCCACTTAAATACAAAACTGCAGCTTATAAATTTTATATAAATAGAGCCATTGAATATTGTACAGGAGAATACCTACAACCAGAGTTACTCACCATCAAGAAGATTGCAATAGAAAATGGTTTCCCCCCCCAATGTATCAATAAATTAATCTTTGATATTCAGCATAGAGAATCAACCAGAAATAGCATCAAAAATAATCTCAAGTTTTATAGTTTTAATTATATACCTAAGTTATTTGAAAGGATTAGTTATGCATTAAAGAAATATAATATATACGTAATCGCAAAACCATCTGCTAAATTAAAAGATCTTGTACACCGGAAAATAGACCCAATCCCTAACGATGAAACTTCTGGCATATATGTAATACCTTTCACAGACAAAGTTAATCAGAAAGAACTCAAATACATAGGAATGACCACTAGAAAATTTAAAGACAGACGAAAAGAACATATTACAGACATAAAGTATAACAAACCCTCTACTGCTCTATCCAGATTAAACCAAAAACAAGATATTCACATTGATTTCAGTAAAGCAAGAGTCATAGCCCATACTTCAAATTACTACACATCAATAATCAGAGAATCAATAGAAATTTTAACTCAAAGGAAGAATACTTGCAACGATACTTTATCCTACAACATATCTAAGATCTGGTATAGCATACTAGATATTTCTAGCGATTTTGAAACATAATCATTTTCATTTTTACCCCCCCCCCCCCTCCTCCCTTCCTTTGAAATAGACTCGTCCACTGATACTTAAGCAGAGAATTTTCCATGAACTTTCACTCCTCTGATTTTCCCCTGAAGACAACTGTTGCAGTGCAGTTGAAAGCGCTCGGGTGTTTTTAAGATCTTTGACGGTTTTCATGTTGTGAAAACCTGTTATGTATTTTTGGC